>PVKZ01002482.1:0-220542 GCA_004027375.1 Macroglossus sobrinus
GTCGCACATTTCTATGTCTATAAGTTTATTTTCCAGAGATTTTTCTCTTCCTTTCTGAGATATCTTGTGACTTTGGTTATTCATGGTGTTTAATGGACTATTTATCTGCCCGGGCATTAATAGAAGTGTATTCTGCTGTTTTTCCAAAAAGATGATTTGTTATATAAAGGTCTCTCTTTAGCCTGCTGCAAAGAAGGCTCTTTTCTTTTGGTTTCCAATAGGTAGTGTCTAAGCATCTTGGATCCCTGCTGTATATAAAGTTTTAATAATGCTTTTTAATTTTTTTTTGTACATATTTAGTCATGCTCGATACCGTCGGTTTCGGTCTCTATCAGTGTCAGTGACAGTCTCAGTAGCATTTGCTCAGAATCCCATGGGGCTCTATGGTGATCTGTCACAGAGGACATGAGGAGAAGTATCTTCCAGGGTCTAGGGGCTGCAGCTCAGCCCTGATTCTGCAACTGCAGCAAGCAAAAATCAGCAGTTGTTTCTCTGTTGTCCTGTCCCCCTTCTCTATCCTTTTCCCCCATTACTCGCCCCTGAAGCCAGTCAGCCACAGGGAGATCACAGCTATCCAAGGCTGGAATATTCAGGGAATTCACCACATAAATCATAGCTCTTTTCTCCACCCTTTCCTCCTGCAGGGAGCTCCTTCCATGGTGAGAGGCAGCCTCCATATTACTCCCAGTCCACAGCGCCGGATTTTGGGGCTCAGAACTGTGGCAGCTCTCATGCACATATCCCACTCACTCAGTCAGGCTGGCATGCAGTTTGTATGGCCTTCACTGAGTTTTAGATGTTCAGTTTACCACTGCTTTAAGTGGAGGAATCTGGGGATGTCTCTTACTCTGCCATGTTTCCAAAGATCCTCAGCAGGAAATCATTTTAAAACCGACTAGAGAAAAAAGTAATAGAGTTTTGTTGTATCATGTAATGAGAAAAGTAAAGGCTTTTGAAAATCTTTACACTCCGTATAAAGCAAATATGTTTCTTACAAATGGTACTATAATATTGATTTAGATGAGGTTTCTCTTTTGAGTAACCAGAAATTGCCTTGTTCAAAACCATTATAACATTAAATTTTGTTTAAAATATACATCCCATTTAAAAAGCGAAGGAAATATATCTTATATGATATTTTTAATAAAAGTTTTTTCAAGGTGAAGGTAAATATGCTATAAATATGGTAAATTTAAAAATACTAAAAAATTTCAGAAGAAAAAAATTTTTCAAAGGGCAAACACAATTACTTGTAAGATTATGTAAACTTTAGGATTTTGCTAGACTTTTTAAACTAGTCTTTTATTATATAATTATTAAAATATAATTATTTTATATGTATATTTTCCTTTTTCTTCTTTCTTCTTTTGTTCTTTCCCTCTCTATTTTTTCTTTCTTCTTTACCTTCACTTTTGTTTTCTATTCCTCTTCTAGTTTCTTCTTCCATTTTTAGGCAATTGAGAATTTTGCTAATTAAAATATATTGTTGTATATCTTAAAGCCAGATACCACACCTGTCTTACATCTACATGAAATTGCACTTACAGAAGCCAAATCTAGCTACAAACTTTAATAATAAAGGAAATTTGTCTTCATTTTCTATCTTGAAGAACATTCCAACTAAGTTTCTTGGAAGACCTGACCATTTCATAAATCTGAGACTATCGAACTCCTCTTACATTAACCCTAAAACTCTTTTGCAAATTTCCAGACCTTATTGCTTTCTTTTATTCTACAGCTTGTCACTCACTTTTTTTGTATCAAATTAGTTACCTTTGCTAAGTTATTTTCCCTGACTTTCAGATATTATCATATTGTGATTCTAAATCACATCATCAAAAAACCAAAAGAAAGAAAATAACATCTGAGAACCAGTTTTGCAAAGTCTTTCCTGTATCAAGAAAGATTAGTATAAGGCTAAGGTGGGATATCCTGTCATGTTAGTAAACTTTGTTCCTGTCATGATTATAATTAGCATTTTTTTATTGAATAAGATATTTTATGTTCATATTTTATATTGTATATATTATTTTCATATTGGATAACATATTTTTGTTTATATTTTATGTTTGTGAACATAAATTATGTCCTATTATGAATTCATTGTCTAATAAATTTATGTAATAAATTTATGTCCTATCATAAATTTATTCAGCTACTTTATACCGTGTTGACAAATGTAGCAAAAAGTAGGAACAACTTTTTATTCAAATTTCTAATAATTTCACTTAGAAGATGATTCTTCTTGATGTTTCAAAAAAAGTTAATTTAGGGGGAAGGAAAGAGAGCTAGAAGAATATTTCTTTAACACCTACTGTGTGCCAAAAAATGTGTTATGCATTTAAGTTTCCATTGCTTATTCGAGTCACAGATTTTGGAGTTTGACATTATTATTATATTCATATTAGAGTTTAAAAAAGTGTTTTGGTGTAAATAAATAGAATAACTATTGATAGAAGTAAAGAACCAATAAAACAATGCCCAATAATAGAATAAAGATAGGAATAGAATAGAGTTTATTGAATAAGCCATAGAACAGAAATCAGGATTAACTACATAATATGTAGGTCCCAGTATAAAGTGAAATATGTGAAACCTATTGATAAATTATTAAAAATTTCAAATCAGTGGCAGCAGAACATTAAAACAACAAGGGGCCCTTATAATAATAGGGCCTTGTGTGACTGCACAGGTTACATGACTATAAAGCCTGCCCTATAGTCACATTTCAACATTGAATGAGGAGTTGGATGATGGGACCTTTAACTTCTCTTTTTGATCTTGTTGAAATGTTATAAATGTTGATGCTGAAAGGAACCTTAGAACAACATCATCCAATCTGCCAAGTGTTTAGTTGGAGGCCCTAAGGTTCATAATCATTCATACTTCCAAGTTCTAGCAGATAATTTACTAAAGAGAGGCAATGCCAACACAGGAACTGGGGGCCCCAGAGTCCCAGTTTAGTATTCTTTCTACTATATCAGGCTACTCTGATAAAGGAGGAAAAAAATTGCTCAGTTTTAACCTGTTAAGCAAAATCACAAATGATGAGATTGGAGGGGAAAACCTCTCCTCTGAATAAAATGTGCACTTGTGCTTTGTTTACCTTAAATATAATTTTATATTCATTAAAGTAAATATGTAAAAGTAATGATATTTTATATTAAAAATGTGGCTTTCCATTTTCTTTAGAAAAATCATAGTACATTCTTTCTCACATGTCTTGTCTTTGTGCCAATTAGAGCTTTTGATCTGCCTTAAAAGTTAAATTTTCAGTGGTCCCTTTTCTGAGGTTATATCTATTCAGAAATAGAAAATGAACAGTTATGCATGGGCATATAGGACTGGAAAATAAAATGTTGTTTCTGATGAAATGATTATATGTAATTAGATGTATAATATATTAAGGCAATTTTGCAATGTTTTGATTATAATACATTTATAAAATCAGGATGCTACATCTCCCTATTATTTAAATGAAACTTTTCATGGTGTCCATGCTATTTTTATGTATGAAATAACTGATTTTTCTTTTGGTGAGATGACCTGAGTAGCTATTCTCTGGCTAATGATTGCAACTAGAACCTTAGGCCTCAATAACTTAAAAATTCTTGAAAGTCCCTTTGGCCTTTCTCTTTATACCCATTCTCATTGAAAATAAAAGTACAGAAACACCTAATTGAATGTGTGAACATCTTCTTGTTTATCTGGACGCATCCCTAAGGTCTGTCTCTGATACTGCCCTGCAGGCAACACATATTTGGTGGAGGCATATTCTAACTCTCAGCTGTAATCAGCTCTCCAGAGAAATTCAATTTTTAATTAAGTGAAGCAGAGTGTTTACTTTCTCTTTAGAAATGATTAATCAGAACTTTATTATTTGTGTTGCAAAAGAGGGATAAATTAAGTATATCTTTAATTAGGCAAGAGGGAATTTATGTTTTACACTAGCTAAAACAAAAGCAGATACACAAAACCAAAGTATAGAGTACTTAAAATATTCCATAGCAAGTGGTACAGGGTTTAAGCCTATGAAAAATTAATATGTCAACTGGTGAGTTCTGGATTGTGTTCACTGAAGTCTTTATCTAACCTTTTTCCCCCTCAAATCACTCCCATTGAGTTTTGAGGAGGTAATTCAAGTCAAATATGTTCATCATTGTATTAGTCAGAGAGGGCTAACTTAGCAAAATATAACAGACTGGTGGCTTAAACAAGAGAAATTTATTTTCTCAATCTAGAGGCTAAGATCCAGATCTAGAAGGATAGATTTCTAATAAGGGCTCTCTTTCTGGCTTGCAGATGGCAGCCTTCTGGTGCTGTCTTCACACGGCAGTCAGAAAGAAGAGGGAGCTCTCTTATGTCTCTTCTTAAAAGAACACTAAACTTATAAGATCAGGGCCCCACCCTTATTGAATTAATTTAAATTTAATTATCTCTTAAAAGTTCTGTCTCTAAGAATAGTCACACTGGGGGTTAGGCTTTAATGTGAATTTTGGGGGACATAATTCAATCCATACTATTCATGCAAGACTTCTTATTCCCTTTTAGCCATTATCTTTACTTCTTTTATGTAGATACTTTGAGGTCAATGGGAGCTTTCAGGTTTAATATCCTTTGCTCTTGTCAGCACAAAAGATTAAATTATAGAAGTAGAAAACCAGAGCTTCTTTATTGGCCAAGATATAACACTTTTTCTTTTCTTTTTTTTTTTTTTTTTGCATACTCGTTTTAATACATGTCTTTCTTCAGCTTTTCTTATCCCAAGAAGCCCTAAATACTGAGTAATAAACTAAATATGTGGCAACACTATGGTTTTTTCCCCCCTGGCCAGAGCTGACAGATCCTAAAAGAGACAGAACCAGACATTATGATGTCTGTGATAGAGATATTTGACCAAGTCAGCAAAGTTGTAAAGGCTTCAGCAGGTGTCTAAAAAACAGTAGTTATTAGCAAAGAAGAGAATGATGGGGAGAGTAACTATCATTGTAAGGACTCCCTTACTGGAGGGAATATGGCATCTTTATCATTAAAGAAACTTGAAGTCATGGGAGGCAGGTGATATGATCATATTTAGGTTTTGAAAAGATCATTCTTGTTAGAGTATAAAGAATGAACTGGAGATAGTTAGGAGACCATTTTAGTAGTCCAATTATAGAGTTCATGAATTGGCTCCTGAAAAAGGTCAGGAAAATGCAAACATTTTACAGGTCAGAAAATTTTTTATAACTTTTAACATTTTTTCAATTTTTATTTTTAAAATAGTTTCTGACTTGAAAAAAAGAGAGAATTTTCATGTACTCTAACCATATACTCTTCACATAGATTTCCTACACATAATCATCTTACATAACCGCAGTATAATTATCAAACACAAGAAATTGATATTGATACTACACTATTAAGTAATTGGCATATCTTATTCAAATTTGGAAGATTCTATCACTAGAGATTCAGAAATGAATCCAGAGTTAAATGTTGCATTTAGTTGCCATGTCACCTTAGTTTCCTTTAATTTAAAACAAATTTTCAACTTTTTTTTGTCTTTCATGACCTGGACACTTTTGAATACTGGACAATGATTTTGTGGAATGGCTCTCTGTATGAGATTATCTCATCTTTCATCTTAATTAAATTAGGTTATATAGTTTTGGCAAAAATACATAGAAGTGATATTGTGTCCTTTTTAAAGTGTCATTTCAGTAGGCCCATGGTGTCTGTTTTGTCAATTTTTCCATGCTGGTAATGCTGGATTTGACCACTTGGGTAAGGTGAAGTCTGCCAGGTTTCTCCACTCTAAAGTTACTGTTACTATTTTTTTCTTTGTAATTAATAATTATCTTGAGAGGATATTCTTGAAGACCATGTAAATATTCTGTCTCATCATACTTTTGTCCATGAATTTTAGCATCTATTGTTTAGTCTTGACTAAAACAATTATTAATGTAGTATTTGCTACATAATGAATTTTCTATCTTATTATTTTTTCAAAATTTATTAATTGGAATTTAGTAGTAGGAAGAGCTTTCCCTTTTTATATTTTTATTCAATTATTTCTTTATGTAAACTCATAAATACTTAATTTATTCTATGGGTTGTAATCTATTGCTATTTTTTTTTAAGTTGTCCCAGATTTGGCCATTGAAATCCCCTTGAAGTTTGTTCCTTTGACTTTTGGACATCTTTCTATCATTATATATTTCTAATATATTAAACTTCAAAAAGGGCTCCCAATATAAGGTAAACTTAAATTTTCACACTAGTCATATATCGACCTAAATATAAGTCATTCTTAATGAGGAAACTATCCAAGATTAATTACAGAAAAGCTAGCCTCTCAAGAAAGCCAAAATTATCACCAATATATAAAATAAACACCTCTGGTAAAGAAGTAGTTAAAATTCAATTCAGGAAGTTGGCATAAGGTGGGGAGCTAGAGAGAACACATATGATGGAGCTTTTTCATAGATTAATCCCATCCAGAATAATCCTTCCCAGACTATAAAGTCTCTATTGTCCTGGAAGTGTCAGGGCTTGAAATTAGTTGCAAAGAATTACATAGCAAGAGAAATAAAGGAGTCATGATGTAAAAACCCAATTCTCTGAATCTAGGGATGAGGGTTGTGAAGTTTGGGGAGTGATTGTTGACTATACCATTGCACCAACCTTTGTAACATTTAAACAAATTAAATATTTGATTTGGCACACATTATAAAGTCCCTGTGATAAAGCAACTCCTCTCTGGAACATGGCATGCAGGTAAGCACTTAGTACAATATGGACTAGGAGAAAATTGAAATGTATAGCATCAAGAACAGGAGGAAAACAGGACCACAGAGTTTCAGGTTATAATATATATGCACACACACATCCATAGACATGTCTATCATTTAATTTTCAACAAACATGAGTCAAGAGAGAGTTAATAAGGAAAGTGATGGCTATCAATTTTTTAATAGTAACTGATTTTATTGTTTTAAGAAGTCACTAATTTGTAGAGAACATAATAAAAGAATTAGGAAGAGCTGTGATATAGCAGATAGCTAACTCCAATTTTCTTTAGATGCTGGAAGCTCACCTCCTATTATTTACATACCACTGTGTAGACTAAAGAAGACTCAGCAAAATTGTATGTGAAGCTTCCAGTCTCCCATACAAAATTACTGATCCTTCAGTTTTTAGAGGAAATTTATGAAATAGTTTGTTCAGTTAACAACATATCAATCCTACCTTAAGATATAGCTATAATTCAATGAGCTCAATCTGTTGCTTCCGTTCTTAGAGACATTTAACTAAATCAACAATAACAAGTATATTTCCTAAAATATAGAAATAATAATCACAATTGTGTTTAAAACTATTTTTGAAAGAACACTGGTGGAGGATGGGGAGAACAAGATTTTCCATTGAAATTTTTTAAATGAAAGAAGAACTATTTATATACATAATGACTTATGAGATGATAGTATGGCAATCTGAATTTATCTTACAAAATATTTATTTTAATGTTTGCTTTATTTTTTTATTAGTTATATCCAAATCTTTGCCTTCAAATCTCTATTATTTACCTGCAGTTATAAAATCTGGTCTCTCTTATATCTGCCATTTTTCTTTCAATATCTCCTTGTTATTCAGCTAATGAGTGACTAGAGAATAGAAAAATACCTTAAAAATAAAAGATAATAAGGAGCAAAAACTGTAGAAATTGTATATAAAACTGATTTTAAAAGATTATAGTAGGCCTCTTCTGTTTTGGATTATTTTCACTTTTGCTTTTGATTATTAATGCTTTTATAGAGAAATTAAGCCATAACATTATGAGGCAAGTATAAGTCACGATAATATGCTTTACTTTGATAACATTTATATTGGCATTAAATTTATGAGTTAACATCAGTATTAATTGCATGATGGTATGGAAGAGAAAATACTTCATTTGTTTAAAGTGTGAAATATATTAGGATAAAAAAGTAGTTTGAAATTTAAAAATTGCAAAAAATCTACTCTATTATTCTTTTCTTATTTCTATTTCACCTTTTTCTCCCTTATTCAAAGTATAACCTGAGTTTAGCAAAAATAATATTAATAATTCATTTTGAATCCTAGTCAAGAAAGAAGTTATATTAATTTCCATTTGAGGACTTAGAATGACATTTATAGTTCAGTTGCCTGAACATCTAAATTGATTCTATAATATAATTGCTGAGAGATCACAAATGAGAAAAATGATTGATGCTTCTCTATGCAGTTTTTTTCTAGCCCATGTCCATCATTTCAATGAGATGGAAACATCTGAAAACTTGGCATCTGTGGACCAAACATTGACTAGATGTTGGCACTTTTCTATTGTGTATATCTTGAATGCCTTTGGTAGGCATATTTTGTGTTATACGTCTTCTCTCTAGTAAAGTAGGGAAAGCCAGCTTTCCTAAACACTAATAATACTAGGAAAATGGAGATATTGATAAATGCATAACTATAAATCAAAATGACTGAAATTTCAGTTCTAGTTTATTAGAAGCATGAATATTTATGTCCTTAGATAATAAATATTCTTCTTAAAAAATTAATAACCTGGCATCTGATTTAGAAATTGTATTTATTAATTTTGTTGCCTTGAGTCTGTTTTCTAGTTGAGCTAAGTAAATTATATTTGCGGATCTGCAAAATTGAGAATCAGCTTGGAATAGCTTTCTTTGGTCATATATGGAGAAAATGTGTAGATAACACCTTTTTACATCTCTCAAGAAAATTTAATACAAATATAAGGTACCTGGAAGTCAAAATGTTCAGATAATGAAATAGAACTAGAAGACAAGAAAATGTAGATCTTCCTAATTCATAAATGAATCCAGATGCTTTCTGCTCATTTTTACAACGTATTCTTGAGAAATTCTCAAGAATTGATGAAAACAGATTGTCTCAAGTGTTATTTATTGGCACAGAACACCATTGTCGTTTTAGAACATTAAGAGCTAAAGACAAAACTAATAAACAAAAAACCTGATTTCTGTTTTAACAGCTGCTGAAAAAAATGTATTTGTGAATGTACGTGATGAGGTACATTCTGGGGGCTTCCAGAATTAAGTCATGACATAGGTAGTTGAAAGATAGACTCCAGAAAAATGTAGAGACCTATGGGAACAAGATTATTAATAATTTTAGGCTGAACTTATTACATCCATTCACAAATACTGATATTCCATCTATGTATACCTTCTCTGAACATTGCTCCTCCTGTATCTTTCAAAGGAAGAAGAGCCTTTACTTTATCATATAATGTGAGAAATATATGTGTCTCATCTGACCAAGCTGTCATTTGATATTGCTTAGTAAATACTTGTCTTTGCTCTTAATATTGTCCTTGCTTTTATTTGAATGATCTGTACATAATGGGGATTATGCTTTTGAAGTTGTACCTTTCTCATCACTTTGTAAATAAAACACACTAAAATATGTTAGAATCAATGACACACTAACACATATTGACAGTGTGTGATGCCTGACAACATATAACAATGTGTGGCATATCTGTACTTGAAATATCTGTAGCTTGAGCATATGCTCTGTCTCATGGCAATTTCCTAAGGAGAGCTATGAAGTAATTCTGCCTGAGACATGCCTTTACTCTTGTCTTCTCTTTTAACCAGTAAAATGCATGAATGAGAATCATCTCCTTTCTTCTGTGTAGCTATTTTTTCAAGAAAGGAAGGAAAATGGGGGGAAAAATGGCTCTATCTAGATTTGATGAAAATGTGATTCAGAGTAGCTTTGTTGCAATGATTAGTTATAATATAAAGTAACCACAAAAGGAGTTATTTTTATATATTTTTGAAAGTAGCAGAGATATTTATTGAAAAATGTTCATAATCTGGTGATAATGTGAGAAAGTAAAAAGAGCACCAGAATTATTGATCAAAGACTGAGGTAGAATCTCTGACCTCATGTATTCCATGTAGTTATATGAAATCGCTTTGTGATCTTAGGTTTGCAATATTTGGAAGATCAATACACCTCAGTGACCCATTATTGTTTTATCTGTAAAATGGGAGTAATAATCACTTTATTAATGTGGGGAGTAAATGTGATATCTCTTGGGACCATCTGGTATATAGTATTGTGTATAATAATAGCTATTGGTTATTACAGTAAGTAATCTATGACCATGAACTCAGAAAATGTGTAGCAGATAGCCAGATATATTTTAGTTTATTCTTTACTGTGAAAAAAAGCACAGATTTTTTTCCATGTAAAAGATTTACATGCTTATATACCATGTGCTATTCAAGAAAGAGAATAAAAGATTGGAAGTATAACACATATTGTGTGAAATAGCTCTATGATATGACATCATAGAGCTTTTTCATGCACTATATATATAATATTAACATTAAAGCTTTAAAATGACATACTATTTGTCCTTAAATATTGCTCAAGTTTGGGTTTCTGAAAGAAGTTTGAAATCTAATTTTTAGTGATAGAAAAACAAATGCATGCAGAAACTCTGCAACAAATTTATCAGGTTCGTAAATAATTATTTCTAGATTTGTATTGTGATTTAAGAAAATATGCATATGGTATGGCTTACCTAGAAAGAGAATGCAGTAAAATATTTTGTAGTTCTATTTTTCAAACTATCATAAATTGTTGGAGAACATGATTATTTGTCATATACTACAATTTTCAGAATATTAGCATCCAAATGAAAGTGTTCAGTTCTTATTAAAATATTCCAATTTTAAGGCCTAAACATTTATATAAAAATTCATCTTCTGTACCATTCATTTATTCCATATGAATATTTATTGGGTTCCAGAACTTTTTATAATGGAGAGAAAATAAAAGTTTCCAACTTCACAGTTGTGGTTGACATAAATTCTAAATCCTCCTGCAAACTAAAAACAGTCATAATGGAGGACTGTTAGGCAGGGATGATATTTAAAGGACAACTTATGTTAACGTCCTTCCTGACATGGTCCCATCTAGCTTTCCAATCTCATCTTGTGTCACTTTTGCCTTTGTACTCTATGATCCAGATGCAGTATCTCTTCAACACAGCCCTAATTTATCTCTTTCTAGAGCTGAGAATAACCTTGTTGTTCTACTATACAGTAATAGTTCTTTTAGTTTTTTACACCGTATCTTGAGGAAGTGTACTTTTTTAATGCATCTGTCCTATTATGGCTGCCTTTCTGCATTTATGGGAATGCCCATATCATGAGTTTCACATGCCCAACATAAACATAACTCAGATTCCAAGGCTATTTTGCATTAAGAAGCAGATAGATGGGCCGGACCCACTAAGCAGACACTCTCTCAATAATCTTGAAAAAGATCTGAGTGGTGCCTCCCTTTTTGCTGTCACAGAAGATAGTAGAGGGTTTTTCACAGTGAAAGTAATGTTAGTTTTCCAGTGTAAAAAATAAAATTCTGTATATCAAAGTGACATTAGTGGGCAGCAGAAATGATTTACATTGGTTATGGTGGGTCAGCAGAAACATCAGCAGTTGTTTCTTCATCGGGATGGTTCTGTTGTATGGTTTTGGTTTTGGTCCTAGAATTCTCTGTTTGATTCTCCATTCCCCCCAACAGTTTTGTAAGTTAACTGATATATTTTCAATATTTTCTTGTAACCAGCTGGAGTCAGCTTTTGCTGCTTGTCACTAAGAATTCTGTGTGCTAAACATCCCCAAATGCAGCTGTATCTAAAAGGGTTTCTCCCTTTGTTGTTTTCTCAGAATGCTGCTTTGTCTTCTTCTTAGAACTTGACAAAATTTCTAATTACTTTGTTTGTTGACTTTATTTTTTATGTCTCTTTAAAGGGAATTTAAGCTTCATGAAGGCAGTAGTGTCTTCCTATGCAACACTATATCCATAGCAGCAAGCACAGTTTTTGATGTTTAATCGTCAACAAGTGTTTCTGAAGCAATGTATAAAGTATATAAAAGGTTTTATTTTCTTAGCTTCTATTGTTTGCTCAATAAATGAACCAATAAATTAAACAACCTCCTCTGACTTAGTCTGATTTCCCAGACTAAGCTGATCCTAAGGTAAAGGCTTATGATTTTTACCTGATTAGGACTTGTCCCACGGAGAAGCAGCCAGGGGCAAGGAGAGATAAGGTGGTCTGGAGAGAGAGTCAATGTGAGGATGTGCTATTGAGGTGACTAACATTATGTGAGTCTGACTATTTGATATTGTCAGACCATTTAATGAGAAGCCATATAGTTATGTCTCTGGACAGTCCACTGGGAAGGTGAAAGGGACAAGAATTTATCTACTAACTTTTAATTGCCTCTAGTGAAGTTGTACTTTATAAGTATTAGATTTCCCATCATTCTTTTTTCCTCTATAAGTGTTCAGAAACATTGTAAGCCCTCAACTGGAGAATACCAGGGCAGAACACAGGAGTACACAGCACTAACAAGAAGAAAGGTGTGCTCAGATGATGCCTCAGGGAACAGGACAGCAACTCACACAGAACTCCTGGATATAGTGACAACTTAATTGAGAGAAAGGTAAAATCTGGGAGGATCTCCTTAAGAGGTGTCTAACATACTTTTTACTTCATAAACTATACATTGAGAAATGGTTAGAGTGAAACTTTTTCCTGGGCATGTGTGAAAGACATCCATTATGTTTTCTTAATTTTTTTTTTGAGAGAAGTGACTCCCCATCCAAAATGCCCTAAAATTGGCTTCTGATGGCTTGTACAATAGATCTAGACCCTAGACACTGTGGATCAATTCAGGAGTGAGTACCTGAACTTTTAGTTTAGCATAATTAGAGTCTCATTTTGGTGATTTGGAATTGGGAATAGAGGAGAGAGGATTCTGTTTATTCCTAAATGCTACATCTATAACATTTAAAGACAAAAGCTCACAAATAAAATGTGCTTATTAAATAAAATTCTAGGCAGTGTGATATTTTGTTCTGCAAAGTTAAAATAACAGCTTAGTGAAATCCCCTGCGATTATAAAAATGGAAAGCAAATGAATTGAGAGCAACAACAAACAAATTAGCATTTCATGAAGTTAATATTCTTGTGACATTCTCCCCTGAAGACTTAAAGCCCTCGGAGCTTAAATGGCTTTCATATCTTCTTCCTTATATATTTCTTCCTTGGGCTTTTAATTATCTTTAGAGTTGCTCTCCTACTTTAAATGTTTCTATTTTTAGCATCATTCATACTCTATTAAACATTTTTGTTGACCTCGGATAAGACTGATTCAATGCCTTGCTCTTCCTTGCTGGTACATACTATTACTAGTAATCTGCACATTTTCTTTTGTGGACTAAAAAGCATGACAAGGTGTAAAGGAAGGTCACATGAGAGAGGTTTCATCTAGTTCATAGGTTTCTTATTGTCACAAAATTTACCTTAAACTGTGCTTGTTAAATACAATTAGTAGATAGAGATATTTTCATCCTTCACTTCTAAAATTATAGGCAGCTTAATAGAAATGCTTGTGATTATGTAAATTTATTTGTTAAGCCTGAGTTCAGTATTCAAATCTGTTTTAGAAATATAGTTTAATAACCTGGTACTTTCCCAAAGAACTTTAAGTTTTTGCAAAAGATTCCTTTTTAGGTGGGATAAAAAAATATATATTAATGATGATAATAATTATACCTGTTTCCAAAATATATTACAATTTACTAGAAAAATGCTAGTCTGGATGAGGATATGCGTGGAATAAAACAATGCTTTTTTTTTTCCAGGCACATATAAAATTTGGACTGTATGACTTGTACATTACAAATATGACTTTGGAATTAGACAAATCTAAATTTAGATCCTGGTTTTAACTTACTAACATTGTGGTCTATTTTCTCATCTTTAAAATGGGTAGTTACTTACTCTTCCATAGTAGGTGTACAAAATAAATGAGGTAATCGAAGGCTTAACATATAAAGTACTCACGTAATACTGCCAAGGAGAAGCATTGTAGCTTAGTGATTAAGATTAGGGGCTTTTGATTTCAACAGACCTACTGCCTACTGCTTATGTGATCTTGGACATGTCAATTGGCTCTCTGAGATTTGGTTCCTCAATTGTGAAATGATGGCTATAATATGTATTACACACATTTTTTTTCTTGAGTAAAGCTAACATGATATATGTAAATCACTTAGCACAGTGCCTGACACATGGCAAGTACTTAATAAGTGTTAGGTATATTGAGGTTTCAGAAAGGATGACACTAGGAACATAGAGGCTTCTTGAAAAATTAATTATGGTACTATTTAGATCTTATAATTAAATTTCATAACGTAAATATAATTAAGAGGCATTCTCCTGTATCTTGTATACATCACAAGATATAATTGATAAAAGATACATTTAAATATAGGACCAGTATTTTAATAGCTGCTGTATTTGGTAATGGTATCTACAAGACTTTGTGTTTTTCCCATTGGACTCTTTACATGTAGACACTATAATAAACTTCCTTTTGAGAAGTCATTTTTAAAAAAGTCAAAAAATCATAACATTTAAAAAATAAACTTTATTTTAAATCACATGCATAGCCATAATTAAAAGTATTCTCCCAATTCTGGGAAACATGGTAGAGTAAGACATCCTCAGATCACTCCCCTTGAAATAACAATAAGCTGAACATCTAAAACTCAACAAAAAACACCCAAACTACATACCAACACGTCTGAGTGTAGGATCTGCACATAAGAACTACCGGGTGGTAGACTGGGAGAAATAAAGAAGGTGGCCCTTGCAACTGCTGGAGTTCCTTGCAGGAGGAGGGGGAGGGGTGAAGGTGTGATGACATCCCTGATCAGCCTGCCTGGAAGAGCTGAAATTTCTAGCAGCTGGAAGCAGGGCCCACTAATCAGGGCAGAAAGCAGAGAAGCAGAATGGGACCACAGACAAAGAACAGATGATTTTTACTGGCCCCGATTGCAAAACCAAGGCTGAGCTACAGCCCCCAACTCCCAACACAGAGGGCCCCTTGCCCAATACCCTCTGAAACCAATCACTGCAGAGCCTCAGGGGATCTGCACAAATACTACCAAAACTGTTGCGAACACTGACAGGGACTGAAACAGGGTAGCGAGCATGATTAACTATCTATCAAAAAATAAAAAGGCATTTTTAAGGCTTTATATAAAGCAGGCGTACAAGAGGCTTAGATGCCACCTACTGGAACCCAGAATAAAAGCACCTTCTTTGCAGTGGGCCAACTGGACATAATTGATATTTCAGACCCTTCCATCTCCAAACAGTTGCTTATACATATACAGGACATTCTCAAGAATCAACCACATACGAGACACACTTTTGTTCCACTAAATCTGTGCTCTTTGACAATAAAACTACCTCTAGACAGATGGAGATCATACTAACTTCAAGGTCCCCATGGATCTACATTTATGTCTGGAAACTAGAGTTTCTGAGTCTGAAGTTTTAGTATGAGAATGCTATCAGCCAAAACAAGCAGGAGAATAAGAGCACAGAGGAAAAGGCTGCTATTTATCCATGACTAAGTTCCTACTATGAGCAGGAAATTATATTACGGCTAAGAAAAGATTAAGGGATATACATATCCTTTAACATTTAAAGTTCTCCAGTCTAGGGAAATAGGAAATAACCTAAAGAGTTAATAATTAAGGCATATAGGTTCAGTTCAAAATAAGTGTCTCAGAGAACAAGTTCTTCAAAAGTTCAGAGAAAATATCAAAGATAGCTAGTTTTTAAAAAATAACTTAATTACATGAAAGTTGGCATTCTAAAGAAAGGCAGAATTTAGGTAAACAGGGAGTGAGACGTTCTAGGCAAGGAAGACAGTGTGAGTGAAGACAAGGACCTGTGATGTATATGTAGGTTTATTTATTTATCTACCCTAACCCTAACCCAGGCAAAATCTAAAATGTTCAGAAATAATAAAGTCAGACAAACTTGACTACAATGATAATTTATATACAACTAACACATGCAGGACACTTCAGGAGGTGCTTTCCCCTATTTAATTGATTTACTCTTTATACTATTTACAGAAAAGAAACTTGTAGTTTAGGGAGATTGAGAAACTTGCTCAAGATTACATATAGTGACTTTAAGGGAAGAAAACCACATTAATCGCATATTTTAAACTCTAAACAGTCTGTATTTCCTTCATGCAGTAACTTTGGATTTATAGACTACATTATTTTTAATTTGGAGATTAGGAACAGAGAAAGATTGTGAAGGATCTTGAGGTTAATTAAAGAACTTGTTTTCTTCTGAGACAGATGGGGTGCAGACTAGTTCTATATTTACTAGTCCCAAACAGGGCTACATATGACTTTCATGAACTCTAGGGATTTTTGCTTTTGTGAATGCTTTCTTCCATAAAAATATTTTTTATTTTATTTTACTTTTTTAAAAAAAGTATATTTTAAAATGTATTTTATGACTTTATTGGTATAAAGATGAATATATGTGGTATTAAGACTCAAAAGTTCAATATTATCTGTTGTCTTGAAATCTGGTGAAACTTAGAGGGCCTTGAATGACTTATTGTAGATCTCTATTTTGCTCCCACAGATAAGGTCTGCTAGCCAAACAATTCTTTTTATCAAAGGGATCAGGCACAGGTCCTGCTTAGCCCTAAGTAGTGAATATCAGTTCCCACTCGGCATGTGAAATTGTTCAAATTAGCCAATGACAGCCTCCAGTGGGAACCAAAGGATACTTCATCCTCTTGTTACTACAAAGCTGATCTTCCACAGCCACCAGTTGTTCACTCTGTTCTGAGTGCAACAACTGTGTGCATTGTGCAGTGTATTCCTCTCTTAGACTTGGAGTTTCTGTAACCAAAAAACTGCTGCTAATGCCATCTCTCCACTGTCAGGTGTCACTGACATAATCCTAGGTCAGGAATTCCATCTTTATAAATGGGATGAATAAGAGGAGATTAAAATTACATGTTAATATTATATAGTAAACTGCTTTCTTTGGCTAGTTGAGTTTCTAAGTTATGATGTTTTAAAAGAATAAAACATTTTCATTGACCCTGAAAACAACTGTTGGTCCTGAACACAGTGCCTGCTATGCCTAATGGATAAGTCAGCCTTGATTCAATATCAAACTTTAATACAGTAGAATTTTCTATTATATTTTATTCAATATAAGGTCTCTTCATTTCATGTTTTCTAAAGATGATGGAAATAGAAATGCCTCTAATTTTTATAAAGGAAAAATCCATTCTAAATTAAACTTTTTTTTCATTAAACTTAGTATAACTAGACTTAAGATCACACTTAAAGTCATTACCAGATGCTTTAAAATGATATACTTAAATAGAATCTGAATGCTGAGGCAGGAAGGACACAGATAACATGCTTTAAATAATTTTGTGAGCTATGAAACAAAACCAGAGTGCAATTTATCATTCTTATCTGGATCAGTGATTTTTAAACTATGTTCAAAAAGCCATAGGGATTTTTCCAGGATGTCTTGGGGCTTGTTGGAAGAGCAGGTATTGAGAGCAGGTATGAGGGGCAAGATCAACAGGATTCTGCCCCACTCTTTGTTTCTTAATTTTCTCTCATTCACAGGTAACCAGAATGTCCCTGCTTATACATACTGACCAATTACAAAGATTTTGTTAAAAGCAAAGATTCTGCCCACAAAATGTTTTAAAATCACTAACTTTATTTATCTCCCACTTACTACATTTATCAGAAATTTTCTACATTGAGAAATTAGAAAATTAAGCCAAACTTAAATTCAATAAAACAATTCCATGTGTAGAAAACACAGTTAATAACAACTAAGTAATAATGACATACTATTAAGACAAAAAAGATAAGGCAGTAGAAATACTATTATTTTTGTTAAACTTGTTTGATGATAGGCATAAGGATTTTCAGACACCTCTGGACAACTTTTTGAATTTTAAATTATATGGCCCATTATTTACTTCAAATACACAAATATATTTGACAATGTCTACCAGCAATGTATTCCAGGGTTACCATTCTTTATTAACAATAAATCCTTTCTAACAGCTAGCCTAGCTCCCTTATGCTCTTCCTTCAATCCCTTTCCTCTGATATTGCTCCAAAAAAAAGAGAGAAAACAACTGGTTATCATCCTGCTCACAATAGCCCTTTTTATCATGAAAGAATAATTTCTCTTATAGTAGTCTCATTTCCAAAATGAAATCCCAGTTTTCTAAGCCTTTTCACATAGTTATTATTTTCTAATTCTTTAAGCATTCTTTAGATTCCTCCAAATCCTATCCATGTCTATAAGCTTTTTCAAGAAGTAGATAGTGCACTATTGATTAATAGTGCAATGTCTCTATTAAAGACACTGATATTTTTTTTTAAGAAGAACTTCACTACACAAAGCAGTTTTCCTCGTTATAACCATTAAGAACTGTTTTGTGTTTTTAAAAGACTAATATTATGAATGTTTACTTGTTAAAACTTTAGGAATGTTTATTTGTTAAAAACCTTATTCTGAAAATAAAGATATTCACCAAAACTCCTTCCATAATTACATGTTATAATCAAAACACTATAAAATTAATAAAAGGCACAATGACAAAATGACCACAACCAATGTTGAACAAAAGAAGAGAGCAACCAACAAAACTGAGCTGACCTTTCTCTCAATGCACTATTCATGGAATAATTGGCATTTCCAGGACTGTAAATATTCTGATTTTGTTTGAAGCTTAATATGACCTATCATAATATGTGTGACCCTGCTCTCTGGCTATGGCCTGATATAGGTGCTTCAAAAAAGTTGTGGGCTAGTTGATTGTTTAAAAATTCAAATTAAGTTTCCAATGCACTTATAAGATTATGTTTGTTAGTCATTCCTGACTCTGACCTTACTGTACTTTAAATTGTCTTAAAAGTCCAGAAAGTCTCTTATAAATTCTAATGCAAACTAGATTTCTCCAGATCATAGCAACTGAAGGTCACACAAAAATTGCAGAAAAAGTTTTTTTGTGTTTTCTTTCCTTAAATTGCATAAACTGAATTGCATTCTTCTCAAATATACTTTTAAATTGTTTTATAATTTCATAAAGGTTGCCTTGAGTAAGATCCATAGTAAAACTGTATTCTATCCAGTGATATATGACATTTTCTTGATTATTCTTAGTTCGAGAAGTGATTCTTGTGCAAGGCAACTTATGCTTCCAATGACTGCAGTGAAGCAGCTATGGACATTCAAGTTTATATCTGATTATTCAGCTAAGAATCCACCGAAAATTCACCTATACTGATTCCTGTAACTGCCAAAGATGCCATTATCTGAAGCAACTATTACCAACAGAACAGAACTTGTTTTTTTTTTTCTCCTGTCACTATGTAGTTAATTTCTGTTTTGAAATTTAAAGAATCAGTTATTTTCAGTTTTGCTCACACCTTTATGGTAGACTTCTTTTACTAGGGCTCAGGATAGTACCTATGGAAGCTGGGACATCAGATAATCTGTTTGACAGACATTTGACTTTATTAAGGACAGAGTATTAGATATCTTGACACCTTTCTCCTGGGCAAGTTCTACCCCAGAAGAATAGAGAGCTACTTTTAAAGAAATAGAGCTCAGGTGGCCCAATTCCTCTAGTTCTCTAGATGCTCCCAGACATTTCTCAATCCCAGGGTGATACAGCTTAAGCTCAAGTTGAAATTCCCACTATAGTCTTCCAATTAAATAACAATTAATGCTGTTAGCTCCTGAAAATGTCTACTCTAATTCCAAAGAACCCTTTCTTAATTGGCATTCTAATACTTTTAAGCTTGGCTTCCAGAGGAAACAGTTTCCTAAAATTTCTGGCATCGAAGGAGCCACATGAGTCAGACTTAGCATTCAGTTATAGATAGTATTTAGTATTTTCTATGGAAACAAATAATACCAACCCCACCATTCCTTACAGACACAGGGATCTTTCAACATGGTATCTGTTCCTGCTAGCACTCTGTCATAGATGTTGCTGGTCTCATGTCTTTTTCTCTGGAATTCCCCCAATCACCTGCAATATGGTTCACAATTCCAGGCCCAGTGAGGAGGACTACCACCTGAAATACGCTGAGAGAGCTTGCTCTACCACATACATTTGCTACTTAGAAATGAGAGTGGATGAGGAATTAATTCCACTCAACTCTCAACCAGTAAGAAATTGAAGTTGATAAATGAATGTCCCAGGCTCCATGCCCTGTGGTGGGACAGTTATGAGCCACATCTCACATGGCTTCTCAGAGGGTCCCTAACTGGGAATCAACACTGATTTTCCAAAGCAATCAAGCTATTTATTACTGAACATTTTATTGGCTTTACTCTCCCATCTCACTTGTTCAACTTCCTCATTTGTGTTTTCTTCTACAGACAAGTCCTTTTCTCAGGGTCTGCTTCTGCAAAAACACTAACATGTGCTCACTTTCATGCATTATCTGATCAGATGGCTAGTAATTATTTTATTTTTTTATTTTATATTTTATTTTATTTATGTCACTGTGACACTAATAATACATTGAAGCAAAATTACAAGTATTTAATTTGAAGAATAAATTTATCTATCTATTTATCATCTATCTATCTATCATGTACTTTATATATCTTTCTCTTGTCTAACTAATCCATTCACCATACTAATCTATTTTTAGTATTTTCTTAAATTTCATTCTATAGTAAGTATTAGTTTTAGAATTGGGAGTATTGAAAGACAGTAAAGGTCCCTGCCCTTATAAATTTTATGTAAAGTGAACATTTATGTAAAGTGAACATTTCCTGTATACTTACACAAATAGTTACTCATGATTATAAGAAACACTGCAAGGGAACAGTATGGATCACACTGAAAACACGTTACTTTTCTGAAGCAAGAGCAGTCTGAAGCAGAGGGCAGTGTGGATTACAAACTCTCTCTTACTGTGTTAGGATCTTGGATGGTACCTGAATTAGATGATATATAGTGATTGTCTCCTTTGCTTTGCTTAAATTTGCATAATTGAACTATGGTTGCAGAGACAGTATCAATTTTATTAGTTTAAATTACTTACAGTACATTTAAATTACATATTATGAAACTAAGTTGCTCTTTGCTCTAATTATTTGTGTAGCTTTTCCACAATAGATTTCTATTTCTGTTCTTGCTTATTTCAAGTGTAATTCTATTTTCATTTGTTTCTAAGGCAAATAAATTGACCTAAATTAATTTTTCTTTCTTAAAACTTCATTTACTCCTTGAAGTCAAACAATTGCATAAAATTTTTCAAAACAATACTATGCTATGTCTGAATAGAATGGGTCCAAGGAAGGGCCAATTTTCAAGAAAAAACAAAGAGTAAAAAGAGACCTAAAAGGTTGTATATGTTAAATGTGTTAATAATGAACAAAAATGTGTTAATAATTAGTGGTAGTTTACTAGTGAAAAAATGTAAATAAAGGTAATTTTAAGTCTTAAGTCTTTTTTTCCTTTCCCCTCCATTTAACTTAATGAAATTTAGAGTCAACAGAAAAGAAAAAAAAAAGTTTTAAATGATATTCTTTGAATGAGGACATAGCCATATATTTGATGAAATAATTCTTGACTGTTGCTTGTACTTTCAGGTCTTTTGCAGGACTCTTTATTAATAACTTTCTCCCTAACCAAATAACAGGCCATAATTCCTTATAATTTCTCTGTCTATACTCCTAAAATGGTTTCTCTTCTGTATTTATTCCAAACTATTTACGTTAATATACTTTATACCTAATTCCCGTTGCCCACTTCCTTTGGACCTGATAATTCAAACTCAGCATTTCCTTTCCTTTCTTTCCTTGGGACTTCCAAATTTATCTCTCTTTTTTAAATGTTCTTAGTGGACCACTTTTTCTCTTTCTAAAAATTTAGCTTGGGTAAGAGTTTCAGCTATCTGCTTACTTAAAGAGACATTTTGAATAGTTATTGCCTTAGAATAAAAACCTACCCGAAGTACTGGGTAAATATGTTTTGAGAAAGGCAAAGTCATAATAAATGTTACAAGACAAAAATAATAGAAACAAAAAAAACAGAAACTTTCATCAAGTGTGCCTCTGTAATCAAAGTTGGTGAAAGTGTCTTCACATATCTATTTATACTTCCTAAAAGATAATGAAGCTTGAAATTTTCTACTGTGCCACTGGAGTAGAATAAACATTTTTATAGCAAATAATCATTGACTCTTTCAGTTTAATAGTATAATGATAGTTCTAATTCTTTTTAGATAGTCTTTAAATGCTATTTAAACATAGTTTTTGTTTTTTGAGTTAAGTGAAAGAAATGGCTCTGGTATACCCCTACTTTCATCGTGTTCCCCTTTGATTTTATTTGATTTTGAATATTTTCTTTCCAGGAAGCTATTAGCTTTGCATGCATTGGAGATTATGTTAAAATTCAAGGCAAGAATAACTGCTTATTTTATGATTTGGAGAGTTTTAAGAGTAATTTTAATATTTGTTTAAAACATATTCAAGACTAAAAACCCAGATTAGTTATCATTATTTTAAAAAATATAATGGATTGTGTAATAATTAAATTATAAGAATTATGATAAATATTTTTACAATATAAAAAATATCACAATGTTTTAAAAATATCAGATAATAGATAAGAATATTAAATTTTAAAGTGAGGATTAGATAGCTGACCATATTGACCAGCAGATAGAAACAGATCATCAAAATAAAATGAAGATAAAGACATGAGAGAAGATAAGACACAGACTAGGAAAAAATATTTGCAAGATAATTACCTGATAAAACAAAGTTATCCAAGAACTTTGTTAAAGGATTTTCAGTTAAAGGACTGTTGAAACTCAACAATAAAAAAAAATCAACCAATCAAAATGTCAAAATATCTGAACAGACATCTTATTAAAAGAGATATATAGATGGCAAACAAGCAGATGAAAAGATGCTGAACACTATACTTCATGAGGCAATTTTGCAAAAATCCAAAACACTGACAACACCAAATTTGGGAGATACAGCAACAGGAACTCTTATTTATTGCTGATGAGAATGCAAAATTATACAGCCATTTTGGAAGATAGTTTGGCGGTTTCTTATACAACTAAAAATACTCTTATCACATGATCCAACAATCATATTTCTTGGTATTTACCCAAATGAGTTGCAAACTTATGTTTATGCTAAATCTTACACCTGGGTATTTATAGCAGCTTTATTCATAATTGCTAAAATTTGGAAGCAACCAAGATATCCTTTAGTAGGTAAATGAATAAATAAACTGTGGTACATCCAGACAATTGAATATTATTCAAGGAATAAAAAAAATGAGCTATAAAAACAGAGAGTGACCTTAAATCTGTGTTATTTTGTGAAAGACGCCAAACTAGAAAAGACACCAAAATCTATAATTCCAACTATATGACATTCTAGAAAAGGGGACAGTATGAAGATCTGTGGTTATCTGGGGTAAGCGGGAAAGTGGGGATGAGTATGCAGAACACAGAAGATGGGCAGCGAAACTATCTTAAATGGTACTATATATGATGTATAGTAGATACTAGCCCAAAAGATGGGAAAAGTGAATTGGAAGTACAGGCTCTCATAACTCCCTCCTGTTAACTTGTTCAGACAATACAACCCACAGGCCACTGATCCACAAGCCACAATCTATAGGTGGCCAATAATAGAACCGTTCTGGCAACTGTGTTTAATTGCTTTATCTGATGTTGGTTCATACAGTATTTTAAAAACTGAACCAGTTACCAACAACAATTAAATATTGATATCAAGATAAATAACTGGCCATTATGCATAAATTCCCATTTCTTGATTTTTCTTGTAAAAGATTTGGCATTTTTATATGGCAACAATCAGCTTGAGCTAAATAACCACTGCTTCCTTGGATTTGGTCAGGGACTCTCCAGTCTTCCTTTATTATCACCAGTTCCTATTTTATTCCTGATATTGAATGTCAGTTTTCATTTATCATCATATTCCAACACTGTTTTACTTGTTTTCTTGAGATGTCTGATGACAGCAGTCATTTGATTTGTGACCAATGGTCTAAATGCTTAAGGAGAAAGAGAAAGAATGTAAAAACTATTCTGGAAATGTATCCTTTACCCTTGAGTCAAATACTATATAATAATTGCTGGATATTTGGACAAATATACAGAAGATACAGTCAAATTACCTTTGGTATTTTTTTTTTTCCAGTGTAGATTTTTGTTTGGGAACTCTGCTCACCCTTCTGCTTTGCCCAACTGCTTTTTTTTTTTTTTTTTAGTGCATCTATTAATCAAATTATCCACCCTTCTAGGCCAATGAGACTGATAATTTGAAGCCTCAGAGAAGTGAAACGCAGATAGAGAATCATTCATTATGTTTATATGACTCTAAAGAAATTGGATGTTTGTTCTCAGCCTGGTTCCTGTCTTGCCTGATAGCAGAGAATTTAGCTCTTATATTTTTTTATCTGTAAGCTACACCATATTATTGCATTAAAATATGATTTTCTTTAAGTTGTTGAGAGTCAGCAAATAGAGCTTGCAATCAAACAACTCTAAGATAGGACTTTATTAAATGTTAGATAAGATTGTACCTTCTACCCCAAACTCTATCTGGGATATGTATGTGGAGGTAGGGGTGGATGATTGGACAGTTTTTGTTACAATTTATTCTTCAATTTATATCTCCAGGATTAAGAATTATTTTTCCATAATATTATTTACTAATTTCTATTTTTGTTTGCATTATATCTATCTCCCACTCTCTTTTCTTATGCCTTGTATATTATTTAAATTTTCTTTATTTTGATTTTTTTCCTCCTACTGATTTGGCTGTTATACATCCTCCTATTATTTAACTGATTTACTTAAAATTTTAATATGATATATTTGATCAGAATGGTTAAAAGCTTAGACAGTTTAAAGATAATCAGCATTTATACTCTTTTGTAGAACAATACAAAAAAACCCTTAGAATGTATAACACTGGTTACTATATTTCATGTCATGTACTATAGTTGTCTAGTAACAATTCTACCTGATACTTAAGTTCCTCAAATTAGATATCACTATTATTATTTATGTAATCATTATTGTTTACATATTGTCTGTTTTACAATGATTCCTGCAATTAACTTCTTTCTTCTAGGTTTATGTTTATTCTTTCCAAAATGTGTAGCCCTTACTTTGTAAACAGGAAATAAACTAGAAAGCAGTTAGTGGTAAACTCAATGGTTGATTACCTAAATTTGTTTTATCCTCACTCTTAAGTAATATTTAAGTAGAAATAATAGATTGAAGCTCGATTCTCTCAACTCTCTACAGATATTGTTTTAATAAAAGGTCTACTATTTTATTGTCCTTTTTTAATAATCTGAATTTTTTACTTTACATTTTTCCCATAATTATTAATTCAATGGTTACACTGCAATGGGTATATATAAGTGTCAATTTTTTTTTATTTATACCTTCTTTGAGAGTCTAAAATAAGAAAAATATGTTTTTCATCAATTCTAGAAATTTCTCATGCGTAGTTTCTAAGAATATTATCTTTTCTTTATTCTCTGTGTTCTCATCTGCTGTGATACCTATTTGGTTAATGTTAGATTCTTCTTCTTTCATATTTTCTTTTTAAAAATAATTTTATTTTCCATTACTGTTGGCATGCAATATTATATTAATTTAAGGTGTGCAAGCTAGCGATTAAACATTTATATAACTTATGAGGTGATCATCCTATAAATCTAGTACCCATCTGACACCACAGGTAGTTATAATAATGTTATTGACTATATTCCTTATGTTATACATTACATTCCCATAACTATTTTGTAACTACTAATTGTACTTCTTAATCCCTCCTCCCTTTTCCACCTACCTCCGGACCCCTCCCATTTGGTAACCATCAAAATGTTCTCTATATCTATGTTTTGTTTGTTTTGTTCCTTAAATTTCACATGTAAATTGAATTATGTGGCATCTGTCTTTCTGTCTGGCTTACTCCACTCAGAACAATATCCTCTAGATCTATCCATGTTATTGCAGATGGCAGGATTTCATTCTGTTTTATGATTGAGTAATATTCTATTTAATATATGTACCACCTCTTCTTTATCAATTCATCCTCTGATGAATACATAAGTTGTCTCTGTATCTTGGCTATAGTAAATAATGCTGCAATGAACTGATGGATTCTCATGTCCCTTCAAAGGAGTGTTTTGGTTTCTTTGGAAAAATATCTAGAAGTGAGATTACTAGATTCTTTGTTTCTTGTTATAGCCTTTATTTTAAAGTCTATTTTTTTATAGTATAAATATTGTTACCTCAACTTTTATTTTTTTCCATTTCCATTTTCATGAAATATCTTTTTCTCTTTCTTTACTTTCAGTCTGTGTGTGTCTTTCAGTCTGAAGTGAGTTTCTTATAGGCAGGATCATAAAGGTCTTGTTTTTTATTTATTCAGTCACCTCATATCTTTTGATTGGAGTATTTAATCCATATATATTTAAGGTAATTGTTGACATGTAGTTACTGCCATGATATTCAGATTTTCTTCTCCTTCCCCTCCCCTTTCTCTTCCCACATTTCTTATAATACTGGTTTGGTATTGATGAACTCTTTTAGCTTTTTCTTGTCTGGAAAGCTCTTTTCTTGTCCTTCAATTCTAAATGATACCTTTGCTAGCTAAAGTAATCTTGGTTGTAAGTTCTTGCTTTTCACCACTTTGAAGATTTAGTGGCAATTCCTTCTGGCCTGCTAAGTTTCTGTTGAAAAATTAGCTGACAGTCTTATGGGAGGTCCCCCATAGGTAACTAATTGCTTTTATCTTGCTGCTTTTAAGATTGTCTCTTTATCTTTAACATTTGGCATTTTAATAATGATGTGTCTTGATGTAAGCCTTTGTTAGGGACTCTGAGTTTCCTGGGCTTGTATGTTTATTTCCTTTGCCATGTTAAGAAAGTTTTGTCATTATTTCTTGAAATAAGTTTTCAATTCTTTGCTCTATCACTTCTTCTGATACCCCTATAAAGCAAATGTTGGTATGCTTGATGTTATTCCAGAGAACCCTTAAACTATCTCTCTTTTTTTTTTTTTTTGGATTCTTGTTTTGTCGTTGCTGTTCTGATTGGGTGTCTTCTGCTACCTTATCTTCTAAATTGCTGATTTGGTCCTCTGTTTCATCTAATCTATTGTAGATTACTCCTAAGGTATTCTTCATTTCTGACCAGTACTTTTTTATGTTTTCTATCTCTTTGTTGAAGTCCTCACTGAGTTCCTCTACTCTTCCCCTAAGTTCATTGAGCATCCTTATAACCATTGTTTTGAACTCAGAAAATAGCACTTTGGTATGTGTATTCTTCGTCTCCTCCATTTTATAGCCCAGCACTACTTATTTTACATTTTATTTCCACCTGACTTTTACTTTCTGACCTTTCATTTAAAAGTGAATAAATAAATGTGTATACAAACTACATATTTTATGTGTGGCATATCTTTTAATAGCCACTTTAAATTCAGTGTCAAAAACTATAAAAGATCATATCTGACTATGATAACTATAAAGTTATATACTTGAATTTGTTATCTTCCCTGTTCTCACTTGTCCTGAGGTGATTTCAAATAAAGAAAATGATTTGAGCCATGAACCTTAGAAAGTCAATATGGAGATGAATCAATGGTTTCAGCCCTCCTAATCTCTATTAGTCTTCTCTGGCTCCATCATTCCAGGTTTTCCATAAAAATATGATCTGAATAAAAATAAGACACTTGTTATGGAATCACAGACTGAAGGTGAGTCCTCTGAAACAGTGCTTCTTAATATTTAATGGAAGTATGAGTCTACTGGGATTCTTTTTAAAATGTAGATTCTGCTTCAGTAGAGCAAACTATTCAGATGCTGCTGCTGCTGCTTCTTGTCATCAGAACCTTTGAATTGCAAGACAGATACTTTCCAACCAGGTTAAATACTTGTAAAGTGGAAAGTTTGAAGCTGCAACAAAAACAAAAACAGATGGAAAAGAATTATATATTTTATATTTGAACATGACAGGAGAGGAGAATTATAATTTAGTCAATAATTATAACAAAAAAACCCACTATTTTTACATGGAAATCACCAATGGGTGAAATAGATTATACTTGTCTTTAGTAAATTTTCTTTCTATTAAAAATTTGTATTGACTACGTTTAATAAGAAATTTAATTAATTATTCATGCAAAATTAAAACAATGTATATATCCACATAATAAAAATATAATAAACATATTATCTATATAATGAAAACTGATCATTTCCTAGAAGTAATCACTGTTAAGTTTGTTTGTTGTAGATCCTACAAAATATTTTTGTTTCCCTTATAAACACATATGCATATACTGAACTTTTGTTGATTTGTAAAAAAAAAAGATTTTACTGTTCTGTTTTGCAGTACAGGTTCTATTTTAGTGCATATAGACCTTCCATATTTTAGCAATTGCATGACTATATTGTTTCATAATATTTAACTATTTTTAGTTTGACAGACATTTTGGCTAATTAAAATTTTTGTCTTTAATTGAATGTTCTATAAACAATAACAACAACAAAGATCTACCAAACAATTATAGTCCAATTAAAATGATCTGGATGAAAAGTGTATACCTCTCCCATTCATTACAACTTCATTTCTATGTAGATCAAACCTGGTGGAGTTCTGAGCCCTGGGCCTTCAACCCCAGAATGACTTCCAAGCCGTAGAATAATCTTCAGACTCTCCATTTTTAGTTCTATGGAAAAAATGATATCAAAATAAAAATCAGAATCTGATTGCTAATAGAAATACTTCTCAAAAACAGGTTTGAAAAGAGAAAGTGAACTGGGGGATTAAAATAAAGTATGGTATCAATAGCATGCTCTATGTGCATAACCCAGCTATGTATTCAAAAACTACACTAAAATTAACATGTTCAAATATCTTTGTTTGGTCTGAATAAATAGCCTATAGTGTACCGAAAACAGATTATATATTTATTATGGTTTATAAAAAGTCATTTTAGAGATATAAATTGGATATAGGCTTTGAGAGTTATGATACTCTCTAACTCATAAAGTAAACATAGCTAGTTTCCATATATTTAAAGGAATCAGTCTACATTGACATAAGTCTTGACTATAAAGGGAAATAAATCATTTCCTCTAATGTATATTTAATAAATAAAACTCTCTATACAGAATTATTAATAAAGATCGCTTGGCCTACCAAATATTCTTTGACCTAAAAGAAGATTATCAGAGCATGTTCTTGCAATCTCTTGAGAAAAAAGTCAGCTGTCTTTACTTTTTATTTATTGATAGACCACTGTTAGTGACAAGTATAATAAAAAACTTTATTTTCTATTTGTTCTCAATGGTCATTGCAAACTTTTTCTACTGACCTTGAAACAATAAGCCTACTTACAAAGCAGCAGATAACTTTATTTACTATGTTAGTAAGAAGATAAAGTACTCTGAAATGCTATATCTCTAGCCTCTCTTCTCATCTTTAAAATATGTCTGTAACTTTACCAATCATCCGTTTCTTGAGTTTGCCCCTTTCCAGAAATAAGCTGTTACCTTTGCCTTTGATTTTACCATTTCTTTAAAATTTTTTCCTCAGTAGTGTAAGCTACTAGAAGATGACATTTTTTATATTTGCATTTCTTTAGTATGTCTCTTTATCATATGTGTCAATTATGATTTCTACTATATTCAGAGTCAAATTTGATGCACAACAATTCCCATATCAGGATTTTTTCATGTCTCTCCTAAATCTTTCTGGTATCATAATGATCTTTAATTTTTTTCTTATTATTTTATTTAATAGATTTTTAAATATTTTTGGAGGTGGACTTGATTAATAGATATTAAAGATATCAGAAATCTTATTGGCTTACATTTGCGAAGTAAAAATGTGTAGAGAGAATAATGCTTCTGTTTTTAGCATAGCACACTTTTATTAAATTAAATTTTAGACTTAAATTCAATACTACTTTTCCTTTTCATTAGTGTTTAAACATTACAATATGTTTATTTATATTATATTTGGTCTTTATAACAATTGTGTGGTTATATATGCTCCTAATGTTATACTTCTTTTAAAAGAAGGGTTTCTTTTACTGTATTGTCTTCAATTACTGTTAAAAAACTTAAAAATTAATCTGCAACACAAATATTACCACAGAAAAATTTGTAGGTATAATTGACATGGTTTTACCTACAAAATTATAGTTGAGAAAGAAACCTGGACTCAATGTCTGAGATATGGCATGCTTTGGTATTACTGTTTCCATATCTCCAAAGCCTCTAGATAAACCTCTGATGTTCAACCAGAAATGTGACAGAAAGCTCTGAGATGGAGCTGTTTCTCAACCCTGACATAGGGTGGGATGAGAGGTAAAATTATTAGTCTCATTATGGTGAAATCTTACGATGTAGAGCAAATACAGTTTTTAAATAGATTGGAAGTAAATGGACTACTGTAATTACCTATGCATCTCATTTAAATCAATTACAAAATGTGTTAAATATCTGCTTTAGATAAAGAAAATTGCCTGAGAGTCATTATAGAGAAAAAAGAACCTTACATTCAGAAGTTTGAAGTTCCAGATATTTATGTTTTTATGACACTTGCAAGTCATTACCCTTTGCAAAGAAAAAAAGGCCATCTTTTAAATTAAGTTTTTAGTAAAGTGTAGTGCCAAATAGCTTGTCAGTTACTGAAGCAGTTAGAATGACTGACTTGAAACGTGTTTAGTCCTTAATAGTTCATCAGTGAAAGCCTCAAGCTAACCTTTTTCAAATAGAGGCAACACGGCACAAAAAGGAGAATAACACATGGAAAGAATTGGGGGTGAGGGTTGATGGCGGAAAAGGGCAAAGGGATTAAGAAATACAAATGGATAGTTACAAAATAGACATGGACATATAAAGTGTAGCATAGAGGAAATAAATAATATTGTGATAAATATGTAGGAACTAAGTGGGATACTAGATTTAGTGGGGTGATCACTTTGTGAGTTACATGGATCTCTAATCAGGATGCTGTACGACTGAAACTAATATGTTATTGTATGCCAACGGTAATAGAAAAAAACTCATTGAATTGTACAATGTAAATACGAGCAACTAATTATCTATTACATTTGTATAAAGCAGGAAAAAAAATTAAATGAACAAAAGCAAACAAAAAGATTGTGGGATGTGAAAGCAGGGGAAATCACACCTGAGGAACATGCAGTAGAAAGGCAAGGGAAGTGTGAAGAGGAGCAGTGGAGCACTCTGCAAACAGCGATGCTGTTCCTGAGGAAAAGCAAAGTGCTAACAACTGAATCCCAGAGAGAAGAGAGCCTCGAAAGAGAGACAAGAGACACATCTGAGGAAAATATAGAAAGCTAAGAGAAAGATGGGGAAGGAAGACTTGCTTTTGAGGATAAGAGAGAGTGGGCAGGAGAAGGTCAGCAGTTGGCAGAGAAAAGAAGGAGTAATATTTCTGGTCACTGAGGTAGAAGAATTTTTATCATCTGAGGTTGATTTACATTATAAAATGTGCTTTGTTATTAAAATATTATCTTATTATTCACAATGTTACTTGACACTTTTATTTATCTTGACTCTCAGTCCACTGATCTTTTTGCTACACTATATTAAGTTGCCTATTATGAGGAAGGAGAGTCTTAGATTTGGGGACACATTGTTGCTGCTAACAAGGCATTTTTGAGAAAAATGATGGAGGACTGAGAAAAGCATCCTTTCTCTTTGTTCGTAGTAATTTTGGGGAGCCCAATTGAGAGTTGAGAAATGGAAATTTTGGAACCTCTTATTCTAAGATTTTTTTTTTCCTAAAGTGAATAAACCTAGACTTTAAAAAAAAATGTTGGAAATTTTTGAGAGAAGTTTATTAATGGGAATACATATTGACCTATCACCCTCTCTAGAATTCAAAAGCCTGCCAGAACTATATGTAAGTTTACCTAAAATATAGCTTAAATAACATGAACTCATGCCTGTTATATTCTCCCTCATTAATTTATCTGAATCAGTGTTAATTAAATCAACCAATGTCAATCAGAATCAATTACATTAATATTATTGAAGTGAAAAAATGAGACCATGAGTTTTGCCATTCAGCAAAATTTTAAAATAATAGTGCTGGGGTAGTCTTGGTAACTGCTGCCAACTTTGATTTTGCTTGTGAAACATTAAAAATAAAACATCCACCCTCTAAAATACCTATTACCCACTGACCTCAACATTTCTAAAGAAAGAGTATTTTAACAAAGCAAAAAAAAAATTAAAAAAGAGAAAGAAATTGATTCAAAACAAAAGAAAACAAATTGAATAAACTTAACTCTTTGAAAAATTTTTTGCTTTACTCTATGTTTCTCATTTTTCCACAGGTTAGTGAAAACTTTAGAATGAATTGGCTTGAGCTCATAGAAAGACATTTAGTAACTATTGGTTTAGCTTATAGTTTGGTGGGTCTGGAAGAGGAGGCAAGATCATCAACCAGTTTCCTAAGGACAACTGAATGAACCAATCACCCAGATCATCAGTGATTTGTGAGAAATGACAAAGTAAAATAGAAATAAAGACTGATCTTGTGTTTAGGCCCCTTAATTTCCCTTTCCAACCCAGTATTTTCATTGCCACATTTTTACAATACCATCTCCAATATGCTAGATTTTATGAAGCCTTGCTTTTTTATGCATTAAAGGAGTAGTTACAGCTTGGGTTCTCTGGAAGAAGATATTAAGTTAGTATTTGGGATACAAGATGTTTTGCAGAGCTCAGTTCTTCTGAAAATGGTTAAAGAAGCAGAATTGGGCAGAGTAGTAAAAATTTTGCTGTACAGAAGCTTTTTAGTTTAATATAGTTTCATTAATTTATTTTTTATTTTTACTTTCCTTGCTTTTAAGGTCAAAATCATAAAATCTTCTCTAAATTCAAGGTCCATGAGTTTAGTATCTATGTTTTCTTCTATGCAACATATTGATTCAGGTTGCAGATTCAGGTCTTTGATTCATTTTGAGTTATTTTTGATATATAGTGATGGATAAAAGTATAGTTTCATTCTTTTGCATGTGGCTTTCTAATTTACCCAGTATCATTTATTAAAGAAGCTTTTCTTTCTCCATTGTATGTTTTGACTCTTTGTCAAAAATTATTTGCCTATATATATGGGGATTTATTTCTGAACTTTCAATTCTGTTCTGTTGGTTTGTATGTTTGTTTTTTCAGCCAATACCATTTTGTCTTTATTATTTTTGCTTTGTAGTATAATTTGAAGTCAGGAAGATTGATACCTTTGGCCTTGCTCTTTTTTCTCAGGAATGGCTATTTAGGGTCTTTTGTGATTCCTTAAAAATCTTATGAGTTTTTGTTTTTTTTTCTTTAAAAAATGTCATTGGGATTTTGGTGGAGATGGCATTAAATATGTATAATGTTTTATGTAATAAGGTAATTTTAACTATGTTGATCCTTCTAATCCATGAACATGGACTATTTTTTCATTTTCCCATGTATCCTTTAATTTCTTTTAATAATGTATATTAGTTTTCAGTGTATAGGTTCATCACATGCTTCATTTGGTTTACCTTAGGCAATTGCAAAAGAAAAAAATTTTTCTATTTTTTCCTGAAATTTCATTGTTAAAGTATAGAAGCACTATTGATTTTTGCATACTAATTTTATATCCTGAAATTTTATTATATTTGTTTATTATTTCTAATTTTTTTAGTGGAGACTCTAGAATTTTCTATATAGAGAATTATGTCATCTGCAAAACATGACAATCTAACTTTTTCATTCCCTATTTGGATAACTTTTATTTCTTTCTCTTGCCTGATTGCTCTAGCTAGGACTTCTATCACTATACTGAATTATAGTGGCCACAGTGAACAGGGATGGGTGGAAAAGAGGCTAGGCTCTGTGACTCAGCTTTCTGCCTGGCAATGGCAGTTGCTAAGACCCAGCTATCACCTTTCTGCATTTCTTCTCTTCCCTGCTCTCTGCCTTGATCACTGATCTCCGCTGCATGGAATATGCTGATCATTCAGGCTGAACTGTTCAGATTTTCAAAGAGTTAAAAGCCTGCCATGTAATTTCCCCCTCCCCCTCATCCTGCAGGGAGCTCCCAGCTGCTTTCTATAGTGCCTCTGTTTCTTTCTCTCTTTCTACCTCACTTCTTGTGTGAGTCTCCCACCTTCAAATTCTCTGATACATATGTATTTCAGACATGCTTGTGTGCACGCTATGTACTATTTTTTGTAATGTAGGTCTTCAGCTTGTAATTTCAAGGGTGGATATCAGGGGAGAAACCTCACGAGGAGTACCCTCACAGGGAGAACCCTCACAATGCTATGCTTCTGATGGTACTCTGTAATATTTTACATATATATGAGATATTACATGTAAAAATGAGATATTTAAATATATTACTTCTAAAAATCTTAAACACTGACTGATGTGCAGTAAATTCTCAATAGATGTCCACTACCAGTATTATTTTACAATGGTTCTGCTCAATAAAATGAAGACTTGTCATATGAAGACTAGAATGATGTTGGGCCCACCAAAGCATGGTATGCTGCTCAAATAACACTTGATTATATCTATCTATCTATCTATCTATCTATCTATCTATCTATCTATCTATCATCTATCTAATATGTATGTATATACATATTATATATATATATACATACATATTATATATGTATATATGTATACATATATAATATGTATATACATACATATTAGATAGATAGATAGATAGATAGATAGATAGATATAATTTTCCCCTCTTATATGTTAATTTACAAGAAAACAATTTTAAATTGTCAGTGCTTTCTGCAATTGGAAAGAAATACTTAGAGGGACATAAAATAATATTGAAGATCATACCCAAGTATAAATTTTAAAACTGAAACATAGATTTATTTGGATTATATAGGGCACAAAATTAGTGTTAAGAGCTATAATTAAGTTTCCCAGACAATTTAAAACATACTCAGGGAAGCATGAGAGATTTTGTAGTGATTTTTTTTTTTTTCTGAAGAGGGCACAAAATGTAAAAATTAGATGTCATGGTACTCTCATTGCTGGGAGGATAGTATCCAGTTATCCTCACCCACTATTAGGAGGCTGAGGTAAAATGTTACATATCCAATTTATCCCTTCAGCAAGTACTGAAATATTGAGAGAAATCAAGAGCAGTTGAATCTTTTTGGAAGACTTGATGAAAGTGATAATATATTTGAAAAGAAAACAATGAACATACTAGATGTTGGGGACATGTTTTGTGTTTCAGCATCTATTAAAACATGCTTTCTCCCCTGTCTCATTTTCTTGGAATCTGCCTTTTCATAACTTTATTTGAATCCTTACTCAAACTTAGACAAATTCAGATCTTCCAATTTTTTAAAGAAAATCTACAAATCATTGTCAAAAATAACCTTTTCTAAATAATCAATGAATACTTAAAATTAAGTCATATGCTGAGTGCTTGCTCTTGAGTTACTGGGTTTATATAATGGATCTCCTCTGTGTCTAACCTAGGAGGTCATAAATTCACCTTGTGACCTCAACTACCCACTTCCTCAATTAGCAGAATCTTTTCCCTAGGTGCTTCCTATTTTAAGTTAATTGCTCCTACTACTATAAATATTCTACTTTTACTAAGTAATAGAATGCACTCAGAAGTTTTTACTGAGACCAATGTTCCCCAGGCTAAAAGTTGTTGAGACATGAAACCCTTAGAAACATGAAGACTCTTATTCATGGTTCAGTATTTTGGTGCCTGCTACATTACATTGCCCAGAATGATTGTCACAATTCTCTGTTCTCAGTTCCCTGCTACGCAATTCTATCATCTGACCTCCTCTTTCAATTTCTAAGACAAATCCAAAGATTACTGGTATCTGTTGGGTGCTGCTTTTACGCTATCTAGATGACCTTTTTTTGGAATCAAGACAATTGCCCTTGGTAGTTCTTTGTCTCACCCTGTAAAATTGTCTTTGCTCTGTATCCTGATCTGATACAAAAACCAAATAGATCTTATACCTTAGCTACTTATTTAAGACATGTGTGATTTTATATTTAACATGCTATTTAGCTTTGTTGAGTGAAATGCCACAGTGATAAATCAATAGATTTTTTTTTGTTGTTTTTTAATTGAAACATCTCTGTAGATTTCAGCCAAAGAAAATACTGTACTTATTGACTATTTAACTGAGCAGGGTATGTTCTGTATATATTCTTTATAGGAAATTATTTTTAAATATGGGATTAGTCAATGATGCTAACCAGGGCAAAGGGAAACAACTATGGATAATTGAAACCCACTCAAATAATCCACATACTCCACTTTTGGTAAACAACAATTTTTTTTTCTTCTGAGCACTGACCTTGCCAGAATGATTAATGCATAATCAATTGGATTGATAGTTTTTTTCCATCTTGTCTTCCCCATTATTTGACAAAAGGAATAAAGACTATAAAAATCACCAGCAGAAGGGAGGAGAAAAGAAATGTTCCTAGATAAATAAGTATTGAACATTTCTTTTTTCTACCGTTAGTCTGAGGTGGTTGATGAAACAACTTCATTAGCCAGACTCACTCACTAGAAGTGGCTCAAGAACCTGCCCTATGGACTGAAGCAGAAATAATCCTTTAGCTGTTGCTACAGGAAAGCCAGACATAATCCTCTAATCCAAAAAGTCCAACAGGTGAGTCCTGTCCATAGATGAAGACTGTCTTTGAACTGAAGATTTACGGGACAGATCCCTGAACAGGGATGACAGATTGTGTTTTTCAAAAAGGACAAAGCAATTATTTCCAGTCACATGTGCTCTTTCAGAACCTTGCCACTCTACATCAAGAGTTAGAATATGTTTTCTGTCTCTTTGAACTTGGACTGTCTGTGACTGCTCTGACCAACAGAGCACAGCAGAACTAATATTGTGTATCATGATACAACTTTAGTCTGGCTTTCTCTTTTTTTGTGACACTCACCTCTGGGAACCAGCACACATATTGTGAGGAACTCCGGGCAACATGAGGGTACCATATAAAGGCGCTTGGGTCAGTAGCTCCAGATAATGTCTCTCCCTGCCGCCAGCAGCAGTGTTTGAGCCTTTGTAATACAATTTCAAGTTCCAGCTTTGAGACCACAGCAGGCTTCAGACATTGCAGAGCAGAGATGATCTACTCCCGCTGTGTCTTGTCAGTATTTCTGACTCAGAGAATCCATGAACGTAATAAATGGTTATTTTATGCACTGAGCTTTGGAATAATTTGTTATGCAGCCTTAAATAACTGGAAAAACAGGTATTAGCTGACTGCTTTTTAAAGTTGCCTACTTAGTATCAGCATATGTCCATGTATTATATGTAATGTGAATGTAGAAATGAAACAAATAGAAAACCAACTATAATTTTCTTTCTCTCCTTTAACTGAAAAGCCAGATATACTTTCAAAAGTTTAGCTAATTGTATCACAATTTGAAAGTTCTTACCCATTTTGGAATTGATAAATTTAGTTTTATCAAGCCCCCAGAAATAAAGCAAATTCAAAAGCCAAAATATTAACTTAGGGTAAAAACATATCCAACTCACTTCAGGTAAGGTTACTTTCCTTGAGTTATAATGCTCCTATAAATTAACAAGAAATAACAATGCAATAGAAAAATTGGTTATAAAAATGTCCAGAAAACTCATAGAAAAGGAAATATATATAGTTCTTAAATGTGAAAAGAGACTTAAGTTCACTCATAATAAAATAAATGAAAATTAAACTGGGATACTGGAATGTTTCCCGACATATTGGATTGGTCAAAACCAAAAGTTTGGTAACATGCTGGTAAGAGTGTGAGGGAATAGGCATTCTTACACTTTGTGGGGCAATTCAGATAAGAAGAATTCATACATACATCTTTACATACACACATGATGTATACGTAAGGTAACATTTGTGTAATGGCAAATGATTGAGAACAACCAAAATATTCTTCAGTTGGAATTTGATTATATAAATTATGGTATATCCTTATGAAGAATATGCCATAAAATTAAAATTAAAATTTTATGGTTAAATTTAAAAAATAATAAAGTTCTTTATGTACTGACCAAGTGACATACAAAATATTAGAATTAAGTGAAAAAGAAAGCTAAAAAGCCTTGTTTTGGATTTTGTAATGCCTGTGTAAAAATTTTTAAAAATTCTATATACACATGTATGTATATATGTATGCATGTGTACTTGTTCATATACTCATGAACTACCACTAGAAGAAAATATAAGAACTACTAACACCGATTGTCTCTGAAGAGGGGAACTGAATTACTGGGAGAAAAGGTATAAGATAAAATTTTCATTGTTTTATATTTTTGTAACCTTTTAACATATAAATATATTATCTATTTTAAAGTAAAATATTTAAAAAAACAATAATTTTGGTTCAACTATGTTCTAATAACTTTCTTCATGTATTCATATCTATTTCCAGACTAGGAGCATCTAAGATTTACTCCTTTAATATCCCCAGTGCTTGCTGACATAAGTGCTTAGCATAGAACAGGCATTCATGCATTTATGGAAAGAATGCAAGGTGGCCTCTGGAAAGTAGAATGACAAAGCCACAATCTGCTGTGCTAAAGGGATCCAGGGGACTTGAAGGTGAAATTTCACATTGCAGCTTTTGGGAGGGTTTCTGGGAGACCTGCTATTTAAGCTAGTCAGTCCTTCATGCAAAGAAGAAAAGATACATATAGGATATGGAATGGGAGCCTAACAAACACAACAGTAAAAGATGTTTTCTGGAAAATTTGAGTAGAATGAGATGACTTCATAAGGCTTTCTGGAAGGGGAAATAGCATGCATTGAAAAGAAAAGATCAAGAATCACCTTCATTTTGTAAGCCTGAACAGGGAATATCAGTGGTTTATTTAGTTATTTTAAAGGCCTTGGCAATGGAAACAAAGCTTGATGTGTTTTAAATGATTGATGACTAATTGAATCAGTTGGTTGCTTTCTACTATAATTCTTTATCACTTCACTAAACAAGCCACCATATGCTAGCTGCTTAGAATAGGAAAATGTAATTCAAAGAAGCAATTTTTAATGCTACATTGCAAATTTAAAAGCCATTTTGTTGGCCTCTGAAGATAAAGAAAATGGATATATTCATTTGATATTTCTAAATAGATGAATTCAGTTTATATTTACATTTTTAAAGTACATCTCTCTCTATATATATACACACAAATTAGCATTTATAATATCAATATCCGATGTTTATATGGTACAGACAATCCCCTACCTTACAATTGTTATATAAAATTTATTTGTAAGTTTCTTATTTCCTCAAAAAATGTGCATGATATCCAGATTATCAGGCAAGTTTACAGAAACCTGATGTTTCATATACAACACTGTATATTTAAATTCTTTAAATTCTACATCACTATTATGTACCACTCTGTGTGAGTCTGAGAAAATATATTGCACAACAGGAATTTAATTCTTTGTGAATGAGATAAAAATACCAGCTTCTGAGCATGTACAAGTTCTTAGTCCTTTGTTGTTTCTTATCTCTCTACTGTGCACAATGACTATTCTAGTTTAGATATATTATACTCTCATATTCATAGATGAATAACAAAGGACAACTTTTGGTGGATGTTGACATTGGAAAGTCTTGGGTGAGACTCCAACCTCTGCTCCTGATTTATTATGCTGCTTGATAAGTTAGTCAACTTATTTATTCCTCAGATATATTCATTTGTAAAATGGAAATAAATTCACCTACATTTTTTATTTTTGTGAGCATGGAATTCTATAAAGCACACATAGCATAAAGGCAAAATAGCAGTTTTAAGATCTGAGTGCCCTAGTTAAGCTGCCTGGGTTCAAATATTTGACCTGTCTGGTTCTATACAGTTAATCTTGTGATTCTTAAACTATGCTGCATATTAGAATCACCTGGGAAAATTTAAAGTTCTTGCTGCATAGCTCCTCCATCACCTTTCATATAAGTTAAATAAGCAATTTTCAGAGTAAGACCCAGATATCAGTATTTTAACCCTCCTTTCCCCAGGTGATTCCAAATGCAGCCCTGTTTTGATTTCTGTTCATTACTTGTACAGCAGGGGAATTTATAATTCCTATCTCTCAGTAGAATTAGAGAATTGAAAGATATAATCCAGGTAAATCAGTTAACACAGTGCCTGGCACATGTTAAGCACCTGATTCACTTTTACTTTTATTCTATAAAGTGACTATGACAATGGAATTGTTTAACACATCTGTGCTTTCTAGAAAATTGAATGATTGTCTATTGTTCTACTTCTCTCCTGAACTTCATGGGTATTCTCTATGACTTGGATCATCTGTCATAGTTTTCCTATACAATAAATTGTAATATGTAGGAAAAGGATAAACACATGGTTTCTAAAACTAGACTTGCCCCTAAATACTCTTGTGAGATTGGGCAAGGTTTTACATCTTTGTGCCAGTTTCCTCTTTATTTCCATAAAATGTAGCTCACTAAATAGTTCATGCTTGAAAGGAAAGAAAGACATTGCCAAGCTCAGGATGGTAGGACAAAGAAATATCCATGACCTCTGGGATTTTCCTGACAATGATTACTAGTGATCTCTAGAAAGAAGATGATGGAAAGACAAAAAAATATTTTTGTTATAGCAACCCAAACCAAGACAAAAATTGGTACTGAGGAATGGGGTATTGTTACTAAAAAGTACTTAATCTTGTGGAAGCAGCTTTGAAATTGGGTAATGAGTAGAGGCTAGAAGACTTGTGAGGTGCATGCTAGAATCAATATTGTTGTGAGGGGACATTTAAAAGTGATTCTGGTAAGAGCTCAAAGGAGAGCTGTACAGAAAGCTCTGTCTTTTTAGAGAATACCTAAATAATTATGAACAGAAATGTTGGTAGGAATGTTGATAGTATAGGCCATTTTGATGAGGTTTCAGATGAAAATAAGGAATATATTATTGGAAACAGGAGGAAAGGTGACACTTGTTATAAAGTGGCAAAGAACTTGGCTGAGTTGTGTTCATGTCCTAGTATTCTGTGGAAAGTAAAACTTGTAAGTGATGAAATTGAATATTTAGCTGAGAATGTTTCTAAGCAAAGTGTGGAAGAAGTGGCTTGGTTTCTCCTGACAGTAAAACATGAGAAGAGAGAAATTAATTGAAGAAAGAATTGTTGAGTTAAAAGAAACCAGAGCCTAAAAATTTAGATTCTTATCCATATTGCAAAAAAATGAGAAATTTTGTTTAGATGAGAACATTAAACATGAGGCCAAACCACTGTTTGGTTGGATTAGTGTGCAGATGAGGCACAGACCAAATCAGCCATCACAACAGAAGCTGGGACCTATTCTTCAAGACAAAGGAAGAATGACTCTAACGGTAACTCAGAGATCATCAAGGCTACCTCTTCAGTTTCAAAGAGATGAAGAAGGGTATCAAAATGTTTTCAACAGTTCATATTGCCTCTGCCCAAAGATGTGAAAGACAGACTTCCCAAAGCTTCGGGGCTGTGACCGTCACCTGACAGATTTGTGGGGCACTGCCCTAGTAGGGTGGAAGGCTAAACCACTCTCCCCATGGGCCTAGAGAACATACCATTGAGCCTCAAAAGATTATTCTAGAGCCTTAAGATCTCATGGAGTTTATGTTACTAGGCTTTGGACTTGGCTTTACCTCTTTCTATTTTCTATTTCTTCCTTTTGGAATGGAAATGTCTATCTTATGCTTGTCTCACTTTTGTATTTTGGAGAAATACAATCATTTGGTTTCACTGGTTCACAGAAATTTTACCTCAGAATTAATTATTCCTTGAGTCTCATCCACATCTGATTTATATAATATTTAAATGAGACTTTGGATTTTAGACTTCACAGTTGAAACTGGAATGAGTTAAAACTTTGGGGGTTGTTGGGATAGAATAAAGGTATTTTGTATGTGATAAAAATATTAATTTGAAGGACAAGAGTGGGGTGTCATGGACTAAATGTTTGAGCCCCCTCTAAATTTATATGTTAAAATTTTAACCCTTAATGTGATGGTATTATAAGGTAGTGCCTGTGGGAAGTGATTAGGTCATGAGATGTAGCCTTCATGAATAAAAGAATAACTTTCTGAGAAGAGGCTTGAAAACTCTTTCTCTCCCTCTTGTTCTTGCTTTCATTCTTTCCCTTTCTTTCTCTCTTTCATGTGAGGACATAGGTTGAAAATGTCCACCTATGAACAAGGAAGCAGATCTGAATCTGCTGGTGACTTGATCTTTGACTTCCCTATCTTGAAACCAGTAAGAAATAAATTTGTTTTTTGTTTGTTTGTTTGTTGTTTTTTTGTAAGCTACCTAATCTTATGGTACTTTGTTATAGTGGCCTGAACTAGGACAATATTTAATCTTTTTCCTAATTATCTTTGATCAGACACTCTCCTTTTTTTAAACATCTATTCTAGTAAAATAGCTCTTTTGGAGTGAAATTGAAATCACTGAAATGGGCTTCTAAGAGCCTTTTCCCTCAGGGTGAATTTGAAATAAAACATTGACATGTGTTCATGAGCCATTTGTCTAAAAAGTTGCTTTAACATATTTCTTATCACTGTGTAACCAGGTGGTTCCACCAGCAGCCAACTTTTCCCATTCTATAAGATTGACAGTGAAGTCAGAAATCGAACTTAGGTATTGGTCTAGCCTCTCATCATTATTTAATCTAGAAAAGGGGTAATGGTGTTTTTCAAATCATATGCTCTCTAGTTAATTAACTTTATTGAAGCTTGATTTATTAAACAGAAATGACTGAGAATTAAATGTTTTCTTCTCAGGCTTCAGCTGTATGAGAGGCACTGAGACTTCTGCCACAAAAGCTCTAAATTATTAATAATTGTAAAAGTCACATTCATCTCTTTGTGAATATTTCCCCTGACACTTTCATTTAGAATCTCAGCACAGGCAAAAGGTGAAGAAATTAAATGTGAAGATTGATAGAATATAGGAAGCCAAAAGCTCAAAGATGTTGGCTGGTTCATAAACACTGGAAAATAGTAATTATTTTGCCTCCCTACCTCATTATTGCTTTCTTTCCTCCTTCATTCAACAAATATTTATGTAATACATAACAATATGCTTGACAATGGGTTAGGCTCTGGAATGCAGCAATGAATAAAGTGGATCTGGTCTCTGTCTCCATGTAGCATTCTGCCTGGTGGGAAGACAAACACTTGACAAGAAATTTCAACTACAAAAGTAGCATATGACAGAAGTAGCCCAACCTAGGCTGGAGATACATGCCAGGTCTGCCTGAGAAAATGATTTTCTTTATTAGTTTGCTCTTTTTATTCCTTAGGTTCCACATGTAAGTGAAATCGAATAGTGTTTATCTTTCTCCATCTGACTTAAATACCTTCTAGGCCCATCAAAGTAATATCTTCTTTCACCTTCTTCCTTTTAGTCTGTGTGTATCTTTTAATCTGAAATGAGTCTCTTATAGGCAACATATAGGGGTCTTGTTTTCCTATCCATTCATCCACTCTATCTTTTGGTCGGAGCACTTAATTCTTTTTCATTTGAGGTACTTATTGACAAGAATGTAGTTATCACCAATCTTTATTCCTGTTTTTGATACCTTTTTTTTTTTTTTTCTTAAAGAAGTCCATTCAACATTTCTTGTAATACTGGCTGGTGCTGACAAATTCTTTTAGTTTATGTTTGACTGGCAAGCTCTTTATATGTTCTTCAATTATAAATGATAACTTTGCTGGATAAAGTATCCTTAGTTGTAAATCCTAGGTCTTCATCATATTGAATATTTTTGCCAAGCCTCTGTCCTGCATAGTTTCTTTTGAGAAATCAACTACTAGTCTTATGGATATTCTCTTGTTGGTAACTATCTGCTTTTCTCCTGCTACTTTTAATATTCTTTCTTTGTTTTTAACCTTTGGCATTTTAATTATGGTGTGGGCCTCTTTGGATCCCTGGTTTTTGGGATTCTCTGAGCTTCCTGGGTTTTATGTTCATTTTTTTTTTTTTTTTACCAAGTTAGGAAAGTTTTCCATTATTATTTCTTTTAACTGCTGTTCAACATCTTGTTTTCCTTCAGGTATTCTGATCCGGTGGATATTTTGACCCTTAATAGTGTCCCATATACACCTTAAATTATTTTTATAGTCTTGGCATCTTTTTTCTTCCATTCTAATTGATTGTCCTTGGTTTTCCCATCCTCTAGATAGGTTGTTTGAGCCCTTGCTTTATTTACTTTGATTATTTTTGTGTTTATTCCATTTAATATACTTCTCATCTTAGATAATGTGTTCTTCATTTTAGATTGGTTTAAATTTAAAATTTTCATTTCCATTTTTATGTTTTTTATCTCTTTGGTGAAGTTCTCACTGAATTTATCTACACTTCCTAAAACTTCATTGAGCATCTTTATAACCAGTGTTTTGAACTCTGCCTCTGTTAGATTACTTGACTCCATTATATCTGGATCTCTGTTCTGTTCTCTCATATGGTTTCTGCTTCTTTGTCTTCCTCTTTTGGCTGCCTTTCTGTGTCTGTTTCTATGGACTAAGCAAAGCTCTCCTGGTCTTAGTAGTGTGGATTTGTGAATTAAGTGTCCAGTGGCACAGTCCTGAGACAGGTTCAGCTGCAGGCCAAATTTAGCTCAAGCCACTGGACCTCCGGTGCCCCCTGTTAAAATTCTGCAAGCAATTCACAGATGCTGTGCTTATAGTTGTTCCAAAAGAATACACCTGAAACCAAGGCCTGCTGCCTCCAGTGTGAGTCTAGGCACTGCTCAGCAAGGGGCACCTGACTCACTGAGGATATACCTGGATGTGGCTTGGGTGGATCTGCAAATTGGTAGAGGCAGGGTTTCAGGGAATCCTCTGGGTGGAGTGACCTCTGTTATCCAGTTTGATGACATCATAGCTATGACGGCATTGTTTCCAAGCATTGGGAAGGGAGAGGGCTCAACAGAGGAATACTTCTGTATAGAGCGAGTCTCACCTCGGCCTCACTCCAAACTCTTCCCTCACTCCAACAGTGTCTCCCTATAAGTTCCTGGTGCCCCCACCCCCTTCCTGTGTGCAGCTGAATCATCACTGGTGTTCAGAGAGAACAGATTCATCACCGCGAAAATCCACTCGTAGGTGTGGCCCCTTTAAGAGGCTTCTGCCGCTGCCACTGCTGCAGCCTCCATCTCTCCCAACTGCTGGGGACTGGATTGCCCTGCATCCTCTCCCCATCCTACCTTCTGCCATTACAGGGTGATTTCTTCGATTTCTCCTTAGTTGTATGGCTTCTTCATTTAGATTTCCAGGTGATTTTCCTTGTTGCTACTCCTTGTTTCTGTCACAACTTTGATTTGGTTGCCGAGGAATGAACAGAGCCTCTATCACATATGCCATTTTTTTTCCTTCCTTGAGAAAATAACTTTTAAGCAGATTTATGATTATTTAGCAGAAGTTAAATGAATAAAATGTAAGAAGTAAAGCATTCTGGCCAGTCTAGAGGCTCAGAAACACAGCCTTTAACTGTTACCGTCCAGAAGAAAAAAACAATTTATAAACCCATAGAACAACAAAGAACCACCTATATTTTTTATTCTAGGTCACAAAATGATGTGGTCATTTAGATATAGGTTCTCTGCACGTGACCTGCTTTGAAACTCTGAGGTAGAGAACAAATGTCTGATATTCCACTCCTAAACTTTATTCGTTTTGACTAAGGCAATGCTCTCTTAAACAGTTTTAAAATACATTGTCTTCAGACAATATCCCAGACTGTAGATAAGTGAAGAGAAGTGAAGCTGGCCTAATGTAAATTGATAGGGAAGGTAAGTGTGATGGCAAATTGCAGATTATATAACTGTCCTAGAGGAGGAGAAGGAGGAGGAGAAGAGGGGAAAAAAGGAGAAAGAGAAATAGAAGTAGAAGGAGAGAGAGGGGGAGAAGGAGAAGGAGAAGGAGAGAAAGATGAAGAAGAAGAGGAGGAAAAAACAAAATAAACTGATGCATAGCATAGTCCTTGATGTTCTCTTAGAGATCTTTGACGAAAACAGAGAACAGAGTAGAGAGGGAGAAGGTGGGAGAAAGAAGAGCTACCAGAGAGGGTAAGACTGACATTCATATTCCATTCATAGCCAAAGCTGAGTCTCTCTGTAACGTTATCTAAACTTAAAGTCTAGAAACCATGAGAAAACCCCAGGTCATCATCAGGCAGTAGCATCTTTGTAGGTGTGAATCTTTCATGTCATGGCCAGTCCTACTTCAGCGAGCTGAGAACCGGGCTTTCTGGGAATGGGTCAAAGGTACCGTTAAACTTTGAAAGTTAAGTAAGTATAGCATGCAGAGTATTACTAAAGAAGGGAAAACCTATAAAATTTTTTATTAATAGAATTCAGGATGACCTGCAGGATAGGCCAACTATTTCCTTGGGAAGGTATACTGAGTTAGAGGGAGAGAAGAGAGAATGAGCTCAAACAAAGTGAAAGAGATCCTAAGGTAAAGTTCCTCTCTTTAATGCAACCTAAAATGTGGGACTTCATGAAGAAATATCACAGGACATTTTGTCAAAATGTGTTAGCTGGTATGTAAGCCCTGTTACTACCTAGATATGTGTCCTTGAGCTAGTTATTTAACTCTCTGAGCCTTAGTTTTCTCATGCCTAAAATGGCATAATAAACATCTCATGAATTTACTGTGAAAAGTCATCAAGATCATGTGTAAGAAATAGCTCTACAAACCCTAAACTACTGTAACATAATGCAATCATCAGACTCTACTATATATAAATATCATCTCAGCGTACATACTCTTGAGGATGGGCACATAAGCTGCCTAGGTAGAGAGAGACACTGATTTTTGTTAGCATCTCCTGATATACTATTTTCTGGGTACATAAACAACAAACACTTTTAGTGATATTTTTCCAAGGGCATCTTTTATAACCATAACAAATATGTGTACAATCAACATAAGGTCATATATTCAGACTCTCTGTGGCTGAGAATTTGAAAATTGAATGTTGAGGATTAATGAGAACCCTGCTAGGGGCCTGTGTTGATCATAAATTTTTCTTCAGCATTTGCAATTACATTAATTCCCAGAAGAACTAAATATTTAGTATAAAAAATTTCCCATGCTGATAGAGCTGCATTCAAACTGAAATATGGCAGTTGTAATTTTTTTCCCCCTAGAATTAAATTGTCTGCCTGCTCTGTCATCTGGGCATTCCTGCATTATGCTTCACTTTCATCATAATCATTTATGCCAGCCTAAAATATCGTTACTCCACCTGTCAGAGACACTAAATTTCTACATTTACAGATTTATTCCTAAGGAATTTTCAATTGGAAAGTAATTTCTTTTTCTTTGTAAATGAAGGCGGCTAATACATTAAGGCATTATAAATTGTTAAAACTTTGGTATGAATTTATTAATCATGTATATTAAATTATTTGACAATTGATTATTTCTATCAAGGTCAATAGTTGTGTCATATTGCCTTCTGGTTGAATCTACTCTCTAAATACCTTTTAAATCTTCCAGATTCTTTCCATCATTATTACTCACATGTTCTTTCTCTTGTATGATGTTCTTCTAACAGTGCTCCCAGTCTGGAGTTCAGTGTTTTCAAACTTCAGCATGAGTAAGATTTATCTTGGGATGCTTGCTAAAATATTCAGATTCCAAAATCCCTCCTCCAAAAATTTTGAATCATTGAGTATGGGGATGAGATCTGGAAATCTGTTTTGTAACAAAGTTCCTAGGTAATTATGATATAGGTGGTTCTTGAATCATATCCTTTGAGGACCTAATCTAAGTAGCATTTCTCCTACCAACTCTTGTTAAAGTTTTTTATTATATCACCCAGTTTATCTCCCACAGAGTATTCTCTTCTCCCTTTAGAATTTAAGGCCTACTTTCTCCCTTTATCTGTAGATAAAGTAGAATAATGGTCTACTTTCTCCCTTTAGAATATAAGTTATCTGAGGATAGGGCTTTGTCCTCCTTATTCATTCCCATATCTCTAGCTCCTAGTCTAGGACCTGGCTTTATACTGGTATTCTATAAGTATTTTATGATTGAATAAATTGCTTTAGGCATTGGCCAGTCCTGGTCTTCAGTACACCCTTCCCACTATTTTTGAAATTAATTTTTAGAATGACTGTTCTGATCTTTTCTGATTGTTTTCTCCCCAGAGACTTTTATTGTAACTGGCCCACTAAAAGAAAAGATATAAACTCCTTAACACAACATAAAAGAACTTTTCCAACCTCATCTCACACTACCTTAATGCCTCATTTGGGACTACTATCCTCAATATACTCTGTTCTTTAGCTATATTTTTCTTCTAAAGTTCCCAGCTTTATTTCACATGCTTATGCTTTTGCTCCTGCTATTTCCTTGCCTGGAATGCCTTTCCTCCATTTTTGCTTTTTTCAAACCCCTCTTGAATTTCTATTCTTCCAAATATCAGATAAAGTGTCACTTCCTCTTTGAAGTTAGCCCTATTTCTTTTAGGGAAAAAAGGAAAAAAGAGGTTTTGTTTGTTTTTGGTGGTCTCACCTTCACTGTTTCCATGACATTATAAAGGTATTTCCTATATTATTTTGTGTCTCTCATCTTTGTATTTGAAGGGTTTAATGCAGTGTCTCTCACATGATAAGTATTTAACTAAATTATCTTTCTAGATAAATTTATAAAGTATAATTGTTTCCAGAACTGAGAATGAGCCTTAGAAAACTTAGATAACTTGAGTTCTCAGATATCAAGCCTCACCACTAATCTTGGCTCTAATGGAATCAGAAAGAGAAAGGAGGGCCTTAGAGTTCCCCAAAGCCCCTGGCAAAATATCTTTCTTTTCCCCTATTTGACCTAGTGCCAGAAAGTTTTACTTTTTTTTTTTTTAATGTTCTTAAAGATGTTTTATTAGTAAGTGCAACACCTGGGATTTGTCTCATTATTTGACCATTTGAGGTCTGAGAAAAATCAAGTTTGCGAGGATAAAAAAAAAATGGCCTTTAAAATTTCTTAGGGCACAAAAAATGCAGATCTAGCTCAATTTATGTAATATGGTGAGGGACTAGGTCTATCAGCAGACTTCCAGTTGTGTCATTTATCATATAATGTCCATTATAATGCATTCATCTGTCCACATATTATTTTTTCTCTCTCTCTCTTTTTTTTTTTAAATCTGATTGTCTACCAAGAGAAATCAACAAAAAAGGTAATATATCAGAACACAAATACACCTAAGAAGTAGAAGCAACAACAACTTCTGATGGTGGGGTGTGAAAAGTTTGTATAATAGTTTTACAGCTAAGTTTCTACCAAGACATAATTATATAGTAAAAATAAAATTCACAGTGAGGTTCCAGATTACCAAGGAAATTATTTACAAAAGAAACAGAAAGGAATTTGCTCCATGCCTCTTGATCTTATTACTTATTTGTAGAATATACAATTGTTCAGAGAGTGGGGAATAAGTTTTATCAACCAGTTTCTTTGGAAAGCATTTATGCATGCTGTTATTCTCTTTTTTCCTTTAAGCCTGGTGAAAAGGGCTTTCCTGGCCACTTAGAGATAATGAGGTGTGTTCCCTATCTCAGGGGAACAAATACAGCTGACACCTGATTCTAGCTTGAGGAAAATAAAATGACCAGAGACAGCAGAATATGGATTACTGCACACTAATGTATTTGTTAGGGAAAAGTGAGAGAGCTATCTGGAGGCTGTTTAATTTTTTTGCTTATGGGTAAGTGGGTCTCATGAGTAATATCCCTGTGAGGTAGAAACACTGGGAAACCAAAGTTTGAGAGGAAATGCCTGTACCATCTGTGGGAAAACATGAATTTTTCATGTAGAAGAGCTGCAATGAAAGTCCAGAACAAATGAGAATTTCCCAGCATCCCACAAGGGGGCCCAGAAGAGACTGAGTCTTAAACATCTGTTATCTGGAGCACTCCCATTTTGGACAATAATGACATTCTTTACAAAAATATGCCTTTCACCAATCTTTAACATGGGAAGAGAGAAACTTACCTAAGCGAACTGGAGAGAGAATGAATAGATAGAAATGAAAAAAAAACAACAACAACAACAAAAACTGACCACATATCCATCCTTGGACTAGAAGTTTTTGTCTGCTGAAGACCCCAGTTTGAAGGAGGGGGTGAAGATTTACTACTAAATCAAATGTAAGGGCCTGCTTAGGATTGAGCATACTAATTATAAAATGATTCTGTGCTTGTGAGTTAAAGGGGAACGTGGACCTGAAACTAATCTCAATGTGTAGATCAATTAGAAATTACACATTTTAGGGCATAAGAAATATCACTGAATAAAATTTAAAATGGCAGTGAGATAAAATAAGTAAGTAAATGAACAAAGAAGCAGTAAATTCATTGTGTTGTGATTTTGTCATGGGCTTTGCTTATTTGTGTAATATCAATTGTGTTAGAGCAGTTAGATGCCCACATGTCTGTTTGCAGAGAGTACTCCTCTTCACCCTGACAGAGATGAGAATTTTACTCTGGATAGATAGAGTAAATCCTGATAATCTCTTTTTCAGGTCCCAGGCAGTTTTGAAAAGAAGAAATGAGTTGCCATAGTGAAGACAGCAGGATTATGTGAAAGTCTGAATACTAAATGGTAAGAGCCTTGTTCCCTTTCCCTACTTGGTTCAGAGAATGTTGGCATCAATCCAAGGAAGAGAAGAAAGGCTGACATAAAGATTATAGCACTGCAGCATGATTTTTAATGAAGCCCACCACTTAGCTCTCTGATTTCCCTTTTCATGTGTGTGTACGTGCACACACACATGCGCGACTTTCAGGGAGCTTTTTTGTACTTTATTCTTAAATAAGAACAGAAATCCACGAATTATCCAAAAAAGTCTCTACTGTGAAAGACAGAGACTAAAGCGAATTTGGAGAAAATAAAGACAATGTGGGAAAAAATAGAAAACTGAAAGAGAAAAAAGAAACACAATACCTTCAGAAAAATAAAAAATATTACAAAAGTAATACCAGAAAAAGAAATTATAATAAAAAATTGGGGAACAAGAAAAAGACCTTGAAAGTTTGTAAAATAATTGTAAAAATGAGAATTGAACAGATAGCTTAGAGAAAAAAACTAAGAAAATCACTGAGGAAGAAAAATCAAAATGCAAAGGAAAAGGAAAAGGAGAGAACAGAGTTTTGAGAACGAAGTAAGAGAAGTTCCAGAAAGAAGAAATAGATAAAATAAAAGGAAGATAATTATCAAAAAACAGTTCAAGAAAATTTCTCAGGATTGAAGATATGAAAATTGAGACTGAAAAGACCCATTAACTGTTGAGCACAATGGGGAACCAAACACAGATACAAATTAAAATTACTTTGAAATTTCAGAGCACACTGGATAAAGAGGAAATAGTAAAATTTCTCTTTAAAAAAAAATTACATAAAGAACGTTTTCACAGGAAGCGATAGAAGTGCATGCTCCAGTAAAATAGAAAATTAGGACAGGGGAAGAAATAAGAGAGAGCTGAAAGGAATTCCCTCAGTTACCTTCAATATGTGGCTCATCTTTTTCTCACTCTGGTAACAGTATCTTGCTTGCAATAGTCAACAGTGTCTACTTAGTCCTGTGATATATCTATAAAAAGATTAAAAAGATAATTTTTCATTGGAATTTTATAAAGTCTCAAAAAATTCACAGATTTTATTCTATTAAATGAAAACTCTCCTGTTCACAATACAGTTAACCATAACTGTATATGATTATGAAAACATTTATTCTTAATCAAAAATAACTTTTCTCTTTTTGCTAATTTGCTTTCCATTTTCTTTTTGTTCTGAGAACTGTATGGACTCCATTTTAGGTATTCAGTTCTGCCAATCAGTATGCTCTGCTTCATTTGGGCAGTGAGTTGTTTACATTCTACTCTCTCAGATGTTAAGTTCAACCTTCTTATAGGGTACCTAGGTTTACAATGAATCTCCTATTACATTAAAAAACATAGGTGCCTGGAGCTTTCTGTATTTATCGCTCTTTTACATCCTATGATAATACTGACAAGAATTTACATTCACCTTTCTCTAGGATACCCTTACTTTAACTTTTGGTTTTGCTGAGATGTTTCTACCATCTCCTTAGACTTCCCAAAGACTTGCTGTCTTGAAGAAGGTGAGGTTATACAACTTATAAATATACATATTCTATAATGGGTTTTCCTATTAAGTTATAGAAACAAAATATAAAATACACTTAGTACTTAGTATCTACATAAAGCTTTAGTTCAATAGTCAATAAGCCCCTACCAATGTATCTAACACTGTTGCAAAACTATAATATATTTAAAAATATATAAAACATATTTCTTATCTCAGTGAATTCTTTTGGGAGACTGAATATACAAACATGAAGTGGAATGTAAGATATTCTTTAATTATGGTCTAAATATTTAGTACAGACTTTGGAATGGATGACTTTGGAATCAAGAGACAAATGTCTGTTTCTACAAAAGAATAATGGCTTGGACCCCTATTACAAAGTGATATTGATTTCAGCTGGCAGTAAAGCTCACAGATTGAGAGTCAGCCAGCAATTGCACTCATGCAGAGAACCATATGTCAAAACTAGACCTTTTGTGAATAATGCAGTCTGTCCTCAGTTACAGAGCCTTTGTCACAGACAAATATTTTAAAGATAATCCTGGGGTTCAAAAGTCATCTTAACTCAATGGATATGAACGCAAAGTAGAGAAAAATGAATTTCGAGTGTCCAACAATATTGCTTCACCAATCTGCCATACAAAATGTTATTGGAAACTCCAAGTTTCTACAAAATAAATTAAGATGATAAATCTTGCTATGTAATAGAATTACTCCATTTTTTCCACCCAAGAATGTGTCATGGTGTGAAAAATGATCTCTAGAATAATAAAGAGATCTTGTTTTTCTTCAAGAGATCTTGCTCAAAATAAGCTTTTGCCCAGGGTATAAAAATTATAAAGGAGAAAAATAATTTATTTCATAAAATGGAAAAATTTATTATAAGAGACTTGCAACCTTAAAAATGTACATGGGAGATGCTTGAATAACTTTTAACAATCATTAAGACTTTTATCTGCCTTCAGGAGAAATACTACAGATTTTCATTCATGTTAAAGTAAAATGTAGACATTTAACTGACACTGTCTAAAGTTAACTTTGGTTTCAATATTCAACTCTAACCAGATAAGTTATACAACTATTGACTGTCCTAAATCCTCCAAAGGGGCTTCAAAGTATATTTATTACAAGTTCATGTGTCATCTCACCAATGGCAAATCTGTTATATTAGATGCTGCTGGCTCTAACTGGGCTGCCAGGTGATTTTTATTTTCTGTTTTTAGTCTGCTTCTTCCTGACGTAGGTACATAAATACGAGAGAAAAAAAGTCATATCAGGAAATACTTAACAAATAGATGTAGTAAGTTCTAATTTTCTTTGTTTCTTTCTGCAGATTTCTTGAAACATTTCTTAAAGTGGAAAAAAAAATCCCATTTTTTTAATACTATGTTTGAGAGAACCAATATGGACCATAAGAATCTCTCTCTCTTTTTTTTAATCAAATGTCAGCCCAGAGTATAAAGAGACTTAAATATAGATTAAGTACCATTCATTCTAGTCATGTGGACCTAGTTGGTATAAATCCAAATGACCTCAGAAGACTTCTTGGAGGCAGTTTAATAATTTCTTTGGAAGGGGCTTCTAAAAGTGTGTAAGACAACATTATATCTTTACTTTCTTTTCAAATATTTGATTTCTGTGTTTAAACTGTCATTTTAAAAAATCACCATTAACATATTTAACTATTTTTAAAAATATGAAAATAAAAGTGGACATTGGAAAATAATTACTAACGTAAAAAATGTTAATTCTCTCTTTACTTTTTAAAATTGTAGTTAAGACCACATTCCAATACTTTTATGGAAATAGGATCTCATGCAACTGTGAAAGGGGGATAACTTGAATAAAATTAAACTGTTTGGGGTCCTGTATGATTTTTCTTGATCTGCAACAATCAATGCAACAGCATCATCCAACTCAAGATGGTTCCTACTGTGCAGAGCTTGTGTGAGCCACTCTGAAAACATATGGTCAAGAGACAATGTCCAGAGTAGAGCAGTGACCCAGATAGCTACAGGCTTTGAGAGCTCAAAACAAATCTATTACCAGATTATGGGCTCATGAAAATTATTTTAAAAACACTTTGAAAAAAAGACAAGCCATTCACTGAAAGAGCCCTAAGCGCAGTTTGATATCTGTCAGCATTTATGTAAAGTGACAAATGAGAGTCTTAAGTAGAAGAGTGTCTGAATACATGCTGTTCAGTTAGAAAAAAAAAATCTCTTCTCTACATATGTTGGGAGCCATTCTTGCCGAATGCCCTACAGCTGAATGTCCTACAGCTGGAGGCCCTACAGATTGGGTTAAAGTTTCCTGCAAACTAGAAGTTTGCAGAACAGGCGGCTCCATGCAGATGGAGGAAGTTTGGCTTAATAGAAAACAGGTGGGAGAAGTTATGTAAATGTCAAGCAATTGTTTACAGGTGTGTGGGGGGTTCCCCCCCCCTTTATTGTCAAGGGTATAAATAGGCTGTGTTAAATAAACTGGGCACCATAGTATTCACTGTGAGCCCTCCGGACTTTATTTTTTGTCTCTTTGTCTCTCTTTTTCTATCTTTTTCAATCCTCACTCCCCCTCTCGGGAACTGTTTGATCTTAGCCAGCGGGCTCCGGCATACATAAAATAGTTAAACAGAACTTTTTCACTCATCCCATTGCACAACTTTGTAAATTTTGTTTTCCACATTTAGAAGTGGTCTAATAATGATAAAACACAGTTAACTGATATTTTTCACTCACATTCTATGCTGATGTGCCTATTTAAGAGACAAGTGGCTAATTTTCAATATGCAACTGAGTTACTAATATATAAATTAAATGTTTAGGGTATGATTGATTAATGTAATGTTTGAATTTTTTTTTATCTAAGTCTTATCATGTTCCCACTGAATCTACAAAATAATAGTCAGTCCTTACAATTTCCCATGTAGTCAAACTTGTCACATAATTTTTTGCTTCTTGAAAACAATCTCTCCTGGAAACCCTCCTACTTCATTTGCTCTGAAATATTTAACTCTATAAGAACTATTTTCTTGGGGCTTCTTTCAATTCTCTGCTTTGGAGAATCTTTTCTATTTGTTTATCTCATTTTTGCTGGAAACTATCCTCTAGCAACTTCCTAAGAAAATGCATACAGTCAATACCGTTTTACAGACTGAAAATTTGAGACTGTCATAATTCTACCTAGAAATTTGGTTAATGATGAAGGTTTGTGTAAAATTTTAAATGAAAGTTGATTTTTCTCAAATGTTGAAAGAATTTCTCCTTTTTCTTTTTGTTTTAGGAGTTGCTTTTGAGAAATTTCATGCAATTCTAGTATTCCATTCTTGTATGTGACCTGTTTTGATTTCTTTGGAAATTTCTAAAATGCTTTTTTTTTTTTTTTTATCGTTGGTGTTCTAAAGTTTCATGATAATGACCATCAATATGAAACTTTTTCATCCATTGGGTGCATGCTGGAGAATTATGTTCACCTAGATTGGAAACATGATTTTTATTTCTTTTTCACAAATATTTTCTGTTCTTTTTTTCTGAAATTGAATTGTCTAATCTCATATTGCTTCTTGAATTATCTTATATCTTCTATTTTATATATCAATAAACATTAAAAATATTACATATTACCTTTTCTCAACCTCTTTTGTCTGTTTTATTGAAATTCCTAATTATGTCTTTTTTATCTCTAGAAAATATTTTTTATTCTCCAAATACTTTCTTTTAATGTGATTTTGCTCTTTTTTCATCAATGAAATATCCTTTTTTATTTCTCTCAGATATTACATATATATATTTAATGCTTCTATTTTAACCTACATTTTCTCTGTTCTGAGTTAATGTTTTAGTTTCATCTGTCATGCTTTATATTAAATGCTCAAAAGTTTGGTGATCGAATTTAGGAATGAGGCATTACAAACTTGATTGCGTGGTGGTAGCTTGTAGATTATTGATCTCATTGTGATACTATGAACTGGACGTTTTCCCCCTGTCAGCATTAATAGAATTCTTTACCAGAGAAGTTAAGTTTTCCTGAAAAGGGTTCTTCAGCCTCTTGCCTCACAAACAAATGCCGGGCTACTATTATTCTGAGCTAATTCAGACAAGGGGGATTATGCCTTAATCCATGTATTTACTAAGGCACCCTTATATCCCCACCCCCTCAGCCATATCCTTTGTTTCCAAGGCAAGGGCCTCTCTCAGTTTCTCCATAGACTATACTTCCTACTCCTGCAAGGGCATGGAAGAATAGTAACCTTCTCCCTAAGTGGGAGGGAAATGTCTATGTGAAGATCTGATTGCTTTTGAAACAGATTTTCAAACATTCCCTGGTATCAGCCTCTCCCCTCCTTTATGCATTTAAATGTAACTTGTACTTCTACTTCCTAAGCCTTTCTGAAGTTTGGCCACAAAAATTAAATTGTCTATTTTTCTTTTTTCTTAGATTCACTATTATTTACTCTTCCTCTAAGATATTCCATCTTTTTTATTGTGTTTAAGGGTTACAAATGTCTCCTTGTTTCACTGAAGATGAATTTTACATTTTTATTTTGTCTTTGGTGGGATGAATTCTAAGAGGAGAAGAGAACAGAATAAATAGTTTTACTGTATACTCACTTTGGTTGCAAATATATTCTCCCATTCAGATGGTTGCCTCTTTGTTTTGTTGATGGTTTCTTATACTATGTAGAAGCTTCTTAGTTTAATATAGTCCCATTATTTATTTTTGCTTTTACTTCTCTTGACTTTATGTCAAATTCTTAAAATCCTCTATAAATCTCAGGTCAATGAGTTTAGTAACTATGTTTTCTTTCATCAATTTATTGTTTTAGGTCTTATATTCAGGTCTTTGATCCATTTTGAGTTAATTTTCATTTGTGGTCACAGATAACAGTCTAGTTTCATTCTTTTGCGGTGGCTTTCCAATTTTTCCAGCATCATTTGTTAAAGAGGCTTTCCTATCTCCATTGTATGTATTTGGCTCTTTTGTTGAAAATTATTTGCCAATATATATGAGGGTTTGTTTCTGGACTCTCAATTCTCTTATATTGGTTTATATGACTGTTTTTCTGCCAGTACCATGCTGTTTTGATTATTGTCACTTTGTAGTATAATTTGAAGTCAGGCAGAGTGATACCTCTGGCTTTGTTCTTTATTCTCAGGATTGCTTTGGCTATTTGGGGTCTTTAGTGTTTCCATAAAAATCTGATGATTTTTGGTTCTGTTTCTTTAAAAAATGTCATTAGGATTTCGATGGGGATTGCATGAAATCTGTCTAATGCTTTAGGTAATAAGGTCATTTAAAATATGTTGATTTATCCAATTCAAGAACATGGAAAATCTTTCCATTTCATTGTATCTTCTTTGATTTCTTTTAATAATGTCTTATAGTTTTCAGTGTATAGGTCTTGCACATGTTTTGTTAGGTTTATTCTTAAGTATTTTATTCTTTTTGTTGCAATTGCAAAATAATTTTTTTTCTTTTTCTGAAATTTTGTTTTTAAAGTATAGGAATGCTATGGATTTTTGTACACTGATTTTATATCTAGAAACTTTACTGTATTTGTTTATTATTTCTAATAGTTTTTTAGTGGAGTATTTAGGTTTTTTTTTAGAGAGAGAATCTTGTTATCTGCAAAAAGTGACAATTTAACTTCTTCATTCCCTATTTAAATATGTTTAAATTTTTTCTCTTACCTGATTGTTCTAGTTAGAACTTCTAATATTATATTGAATAATAGTGGTGATAGTAAATAGCTGTGTCTTATTTCTGATCTTAGAGGGAAGGCTTTTAGTTTTTTACCATTAAGTATGATGTTAGCTGAGGGTTTGTCATATATAGCCTTTATTATGTTGAGGTACTTTTCTTTCATACTCATTTTATTAACTATTTTAATCATAAATGGATGCTGTTTCTTGGCAAATACTTTTTCTGCATCTATTGATATGATTATATGTATTTTTTTCTTTTTTTTTTTTACTTGGTGTATCACATTATTCAATTTGCGTATATTAAACCATCTTTATGCCCTTGTAATAAAACCCACTTGATTATGGTGCATAATCTTTTTAATGTGCTGCATTTGATTTGCTAGTATTTTGTTTACAATTTTTGTTTCTGTATTCATGAGAAATATTACTCTGTAGTTTTCTTTTTGTGTGTTATCTTTGCCAGGATTTGGTATCAGGATATGCTGGCCTCATAAAATGAGTTAGGAAATATTGCCTCTACTTCAATTTTTTGGAAAAGCTTGAGAATAGGTATTAAATTAACTGAATATTAGGTAGAATTCACTGATGAAGCTATCTGGTCCTGGACTTTTTTTTTTTTTTTGATGACTGTTTTAATTTTCCAAATATTTATTTCTCCATTTATATGTTCCAGTTCTTCATGATTCAGTCTAGAAAGATTGTATATTTCTAAGAACTGATCCATTTCTTCTAGGTTATTGAATTTGGAGGCATGTAATATTTTATAGTATTCTTGTATAATCTTTTGTATCTTGGTGGTATCTGTGGTAACTTTTTTTCTTTCATTTATGATTTCATTTATTTCAGTCCTTTCTCTTTTTCTTTTAGTGATTGTAGTAGGAGTTTGTCAATTTTATTAATCTTCTCAAAGAACCAGCTCTTTGTTGCATTAGTTTTTTCAATTGTCTTTTTGCCTTTAATTTTATTTAAGTTTGTTCAAATTTTTATTAATTCCATCTGCTGACTTTGGGCTTTTTCTTTTTTTTCTAGTGTTTAAAGATGTAATGTTAGGTTTTTATTTGGGATTGTTCTAATTTCTTGAGATAGGCCTGTATGATATGAACTTTCCTTCTACTATCCCCTTTGCTGTGTCCCCAAATTTTGATATGTTGTGCTTTCATTCTAATTTGTTTCTATGTATCCCTGATCTCTCCTTTTATTTCTTCTATGACTCAGTTTTTCTTCAGTAGCATGTTGTTTATTCTCCACGTATTTTTTTTTCCTTCAGGTGATCTCCAGTTACAAGGCACTATGGTAAGAGAATATGTTTGGCATAATTTCAGTCTTAAAGTTTTTGAGGTTAATTTTGTGTTCCAATATATGGTCTATCCTTGAGAATGTTTCATGTGTACTAGAGAAGAATGTAAAATCTGAATTTTGGGGGTAAAAAGGTCTATAAATGTTATTTATGTACAATTAAGGTTTATGTTCCCTTATTGTCTTCCTGTTTGGATGATCTATCTATAGCTGACAGTGGGTCCCCTACTGTAATTGTATTTTCATCAGTTTCCCTCGTTAGTTCTATAAGTAATTTCTCTCTATATTTTGGTGTTCCCTGATTGAGAGCATAAATATAAATAAGTGTTGTGTCTTCTTGATGTGTGGTCTTCTCCATCATTATGAAGTGTCCATCTTTGTTTCTTGTGACTTTTTTATCTTAAAGTCTGTTTTGTCAGATATAAGTATAACTGCACCTGCTTTTGTCTGGATGCCATTTGCTTGGGAAATCATTTTCTACCTTTCACTTTGAGTTTATATTTGTCCTTGAAGCTGAGATGTGTCTCTTGAAGGCAGTTATAGTTGGGTTCTGTTCTTTGATGGAATCTGCTACCCTGTGCCTTTTTGTTGGTGAGTTCTGTCCATTAACATTTAGGGTCATTATTGAAATAAGAGATTTTTCTATAGTCATTTTATCTTATGTCTTCTGGTACCTCCATATCTCCATTGTTTCTTTATTGTTGTGTTTCTGCCTGTTATTTTCATTTGGTGGTGTTTTATGGTTTTTCCTCTGTTCCCTCTTGTTTTGTGTTATATGTCTCAGTTCTGAAATTTTGTGTGTGATTACTATGAAGTTTACGTAAAGGATAGTTATATATGTATATATAGCAGTCCATTTTTTTCTGCATGCACCTTATCTCTATTACCCTTTGCATATTTGAATCTTTACTCTCTCCCCTTTTCTGTATTTGTTGTGTCAAGTTTTTTTCTATATATACTGTATGTTCATTTCTAAGTTGCAGTAGCTGTTGTCTTTTCCTTTTTCAAGTGTTTTTTTCCCCTGACCTTTAACCATTGTGTAATATTGAAGCTTATAATACCCTGTTCTTAAGAAAGGTTACACTTCCCTGTTTCTGCCTGTTAGTCATCTTACCCTCAGAAGTAATTAATTGTCCTTAGTTTCAGGTAGAATGACCTCCTGAGTATTTTCTATAATGCAGGACTTGTGGAGTATTCACTCAGCTTTTGTATGTCTGGAAAGGTTTTTATTTCTCCTTCATATCTAAAGAAGTGCTTTGATGGATATATTATTCTTGGCTGGTAATTTTCCTCTTTTAATAGTTTGAATATTTGGTTCTGCTTCTTCCTTGCTTGCAAAATTTGTGCTAAGAAGTTCGATGATAGTATGATGGATTTTTCCTTCAAAGTTACTATCTTCTTTTCCCTGGCTGCCTTGAGAATTTTCTTTGTGATTAATTTTTGAAAATTTTAATATAATGTATCTTGGAGAAGGCCTTTTTGGTTGAAATATTTAGGTGTTCTATTTGCTTCTTGGATTCAAGGATTCATATCTTTTCATAGTTTTAGGAAATTTTTGTCAACTACTATTTGACCATGCTCTGTTTCCTGCTCCCTCTCTTCTCCTTCTGATATATCCATTAGTTTTATGTTGATTTTTCTGATGGTGTCAGATTGTTCTTGTAGAGTTCTTTCTTTTCTTTTTTTTCTCTCAATTTTCTCTTTTTCTGTCTGCATCATGTACAGATTTCTATTTTTAATATCACTAATTCTTTCTTCTTGTTAGCTCTATTTCTTAAGCTTGTTATTTCATTCTTCATCTCTTTCAATGAGTTATTCATCTCCAGAAGTTCTATTTGTTTGTTTGTTTGTTTGTTTAGGGTTTCAGTCTTTTTGGTAAGGTATTTCTGTTGTTCATTGATTTTATTTCTAAGTTCTTTGTACTATCATGATTTTCTTGCATCTTTTTGAGTTTTTTTTCACAAGTGCAATCTTGAATTCTCTGTCATTTAATCATATATTTCTATGTTTTTAAGCTCATTTTCTGAAGATTTTTCACATTCTTTCTGAGCTGCCTTGTTACCTTGGTTGCTCATGGTGTTTAATGGACTATTTTTCACTTAGGCATTAATGGGAGTGTACTCTGCTTTTTTTTTCTTCAAAGAAAATTTGTGGCATATTGATCTCTCTTTAGTCGGTTGATAAGAAAGGGTTTTTCTTTTGATTTCCAGTAAGTGGCATGCAAGTCTCTTGGATCTCTGCTTTAAGGTTAAAAAAATCCTTTACTTTCTGGTGAGCTGTGCATCTCCTCTGTGATCAGGTCAACTCAGTCACAGGGTTCCATCTCCTCTGTGATCATGTCACCTCATTCTCAGGGTTCCAGACCTTTGGGATGAAGAACTGGGTGATAGGAGTCTAAGCCTCTGAAAAGTCCCTGAAGTCCCATTACTTCCCAATAATCAGATGCAATGTTCTACTGCTTCCTTCTAAATAAGCCTGACTGGGTGGGTTTGGGGTTTATTTGGAGAAGTCTGAAGTGTGTGGGGCTATTTCTCTTCTAATAATACTGTCCTCCAGGTTTCAGCTGTCTTGCCTTGATATCATCGTGTCTTTTCTGGTACTGTCATGTGTTTCAGTACTGGTTGAGCAAATTCCCCTGGGGTTTGGTGGTGCAAGCTCTGGGAGGATTCATGGTGGGGAAGAAAGCACTCTGGGTTTGTTGGGAGGGCACATGGCCAGGTTATGTGATTCAGTCTCCCACTTGGTCATGGTGGTTGCTAAGAGATAGCTGTCATCCATCCACACTCAGTTTATGCCCTAATCACTGGGCTCTGCTGAGTGAAATATGCTGATCACTCAGGCAACATTGTTTGGGGCCTCAAAGAGCCAAGAACTGGCTGGGAAATCTCCCCTCCCCATTGTATTGGAGGGAGCTCCAACTGCCTATCTCAGGTCTTCTGTTCCTCTCTCCTAATCTGCATCCTAGATCCACTCAATTTGCCTACCTTTGAATGCTCGGATGCACAGATCTCTCTGATGTGATTGTGTGTAGTTGGGTGTTATTTGTTAAATTGTTGAGATTTGGCTCATTGTTATTGCAAGGGGAGAGATTAGGGGTAATCCCTCATGCTGCCATGCTTCTGACATCCAAATTATATCTTTCTGTAACTAAACTAAACTGTCTATTCTTTTAAAAGACGATAATAAACAAACTAGTAGAGGAAGGGAAGAAGGATGAAAAACAGAAAAAAATTAGAGAATATGGAAAGAAAAAATCATTTTAAGAAGAATAAGAAATTTTCAGCATTCTCATCTATACTTTTTTGGGTAATAAAGTTACTTTCCAAAGTTAAATTGACATACACTAAGACATGTAAAAGTCTGGCACATTGTAGGCACTTAATAAAATGTAAGTCCAATCCCTTTCCCACACTGGAAACACGCCTTTTCTCATTATGGTTGCTTACAATGAAAATTTGATAGCAAAAGGCATGATTAATAATAATTATAGTAACAGTCATTTTTTTTATAGTAATACAATGTAGGGCTCTGTGAAATTGTACTGAGCTATTTACATAAATTATTTCTAGAACTAAAGAATATAACAAGTGAAAGCACTTAGCATAATAAATGACACATAAACACTACTTAAAAGATGTTTTTATTTTAAATATTTGTTGATTTTCTTTTATAATTTCACTTATTTTTCTCTAGATCTCTCTGTTTTTCATTCATGGTTTCATTATTCCAAGCAGGCAGTTGCCTTGAGATATTTTCAAACAGTGTTGCTGTTTTCTCCATGTATTTACATTCAGTAGGGACTTTTGCTTGATTATTTTGCTTCTTACTAGATTTCACGGACCCTGCATGACCTGACCAGACTCCTGGCTTTATGCCCACCATGTCTCCTAGGGAAGATAAACCCTGTTTTCAGGTCACACTGCAAGTTAGCTGAAAGCCTGTGCATTTTAATCAGGGATTTTTGCTTAGCATTAACAACACTGTGTATTTCTCTCTTTATTTGTCTGTCAAAGATTGTATGTATATGTTTGTTTTCTCTCAGCCTGTCTACAGTCAGCTATTTAATTTAAAGATTGTTTGCTACATAATTTTATTATGTACATCTCACTTAAATTTATTGTAGTAATTTATTTTATTCTTTTATTTAGAGTCTTTTGTTTAATCTTCAATACCACAGATTTTCAGGTTGCCAAATGCTGACTCTTCAGCAACTTCTGATAGAAATTTTCCAACCATATTAAGTTGCATATTAATCTTATTTTATCTTTTCAAACAATCAAGAGCCCAAAGTGAACTATAATTGTCCATTTTTTCTACTTTTAAATTGTAACTCACTACATTTTTTTAAAATACTCACTGATATCATAATTTTCCAAATAAAAATTTTTCTGAAAAACTGACTGATTTTTGTTTTGGTAATAGTTATACCTAACTTTTTTAGATTATGAATATCAAAAGTCTGCACACAATGAACTAATAATTACATTGATAGGTCAATGTTATTTATTCTGTCTTATTCATGGGAAGATGAATAAAACTGACGATCTAAATGACGACAAAACTGATAACTAAATTATAAATGTTCATCTCTGCATATTGATGTCAATTGATGAAACTATTAATAACTGAGAAAATTACATAAGCAGTTTTTAAACTCATGTCTATAAAATAAAAGAGGAGTATGAAGAGGTCAGAACCAATAGGAATGATTAAAAAAATATTTATGGCAGAATATTTATCTGAAGTAACAAAAACTTTTATGGATGGTTTTTAAAAAAGTATACAAACAACATTGAAATTTGTGTGTAAGATTGTTGAACAGTTTTCACTCTGCTATGGGGTTATTCTTTGATTTGAATTTCAATGGCCCTGGTTCTAATGATTTTGAAATATATACATTTATAGCAATGCCTGGTTCATAGCAATATTCCATATTTGTTAATTTCCAGGACAAGGCATTAAAAGCTGGACAATGGGGTAGTAAGACCTTTCATTAAATATTGCTTTTACCTAAAGAAAAGCATCAAAGGTCATGTATATTTCTTTGCTAGGGCTGCCATAAGAAATTATCATAGTATGGGTGGCTTAAACAGAAATTTAATGCCTCAGAATTCAGGAGCCTGGAAAGTCTGAGATCAGGTGTCAGCAGCATAGATTTCTTCTACAGACTCTCTGGTTGGCTTGTAAATGGCCATCTTCTTTTTCTGTCTTCATATGTTCTTTTCTCTGTGTGCATATGTGTCCAATTCCAATCTAATAGAAATATGTATTATGATGAAGCTACAACTGAGGACATCATTGTTTAATGAAGCAGTTTACTATTAAGTTTGCCAGTCTACTATTATGACCCATCATGTACTCTGTCACTATTTGGAAAAATGCATGCAATTAGTTTTCACAATAAAGGTTGTATACAGTTCAGTAAATAGCCATAAACATGACAGAAATCTTATTCAAACTGGAGAACAATGGTGTAAAATTTATGGACAACAGGAAGAATCTTTTCTTAAAAATTCTAGAAAAAGATCCTAGAAATTTATAAGGATGTTGATACATTTTAGTACTAAAGAAATTTGTAAATGGAATTTTGTACACGTCATTATTTTTTAAAGTTAAAAAAAACTGCTGGTTTTAAGATTCCTTTAAATCATTTTCTCGCATTTTCATCTACTAGGAGAGTAACAATAGTAATGATATTAACAATAATAATAATAATTTCTGACATTCACTGCATGTTGGGTCTATGCTTAGCCTTTTCCATGGATTACCATAGTGCATGCTCATGGCAATCCTAGAGATTAACTATTTCAATTATTCTCACTTTCTTGGTAAAGAGACTGAACTAAAACATATTGAGATAAAATAATTGGCTCGAGATCATACAGGTGAAAACTTGTAAAGCTTAGTTTCTCATTCAGGCATTCTGATGCAGAGCTGGCACTCTTAATACTTAACTGAATATTGTTAGGTCAATTGAAAAAAAAAAAACTACTCCATGCAATATTAAGTTTGACTTATGCAGCTAGTAGTAAACAGGTGCTAGAAGAGAACCTTTGAATTTCACATGTTCTTTTATATCCAGATTTGTTCAGAGTGGAAATTATCATGCACTCTTTAGTACGTAGGGCATGACACCAGTTAATAACTGGTTTCTTTCAATATGCTGAAGGGTTTGACATACTTGGACTCCATTCAAACCATTAATAGCCTCCAACTATAATAAACCCTGATGAGCTATGATTAACCTTTTTATTACAGTTTCATATATAGTATAAAAAGCAACTGCAGGAAAGCCATTAAGTGCAGTAATGAGTAATGCCAACAAGAAAGATTCAGCAATTCTCAGAATAAATTATTTCTAAAGTAGTCACTTTATTTCCCTAAAGATTGCTTGAAGTCCTGCATGGCATTAGTGAGTCAGCAGTTGTTTCTTTCACCTATAAGAACATGAGTGGAAGAGGTAATGCTTTCCTTTTTTTTTTTTTCTGCCAGCACATTCATTTTCAGTAAGAATTGCTTTTGGAATTAATGTGCCAATGTTTTAGATAGATATGTTTCCTGGTATCTGTCTGTCCTGGTGCAGGAAACTACAAGACCAGTTCTTCAGGAAAGTAAGTAATATACCAATGTATATGCACTTCCTATTTATCTAATTACCTATCTCTCTGTAAAATACATTAAAATTTAATATAAATTTGACAGGAAGAGTATGTGAGAATACAAATGAATGAACACTAGTTTGTTCCTGATAGAATATTTAGACTTGAAACAATAAAATAGTGAAAAAAAAGCCATCGTCTAAAAGTAAAAAAATTATAGTTTCATTGACAACTCTACTTTGATTCTTTCTCTTGCTTTTTCTCTAGATAAGTTTTTAAATGTTTTTCTTCCTTTTAAATCGTTACTCTCTGCTTTTGAGTGTTCAGTGGACTGAATGTGCCCCCCTCAAATTTGTATGTTGAAATTCTAATCTCCAATGTGATACTGGATGAGACCTCTTGGAGGTGATTAGGGTATGAGGGTGGGGTCCTCATGAATGGGATTAGTGCCCTTAAAAAAGAGAGCCCAGAGGCTCTCTTGCCTCTTCCGTCATCTGAGGACACAGCAAGAACCAAGTAGGGAGCACCTTGCCAAATACCAAATCTGCTGGCTCCTTCATCTTGAACTTTCCAAACTCTAGAATTGTGAGAAATAAGTGTTTATTTTTATAAGCCACCCAGTCTATCGTATCCTGTTATGGGAACTTGAACAGATTAAGACAAATGGAAACAAAGGAAAACACAAGAAAACATGATTTCATTTACTCCTGAACCCAACCCCCCACCCAATGCTTCATTTTGTGAAGTGTGCAGCATTGCCATGTGACGCATAGTACCTTATGGATTCCCTTTCAGTTAACTGCAAATAGCTTGCTCCCTATTTTCCTGAACTTGCCGTTTGGTTTCAGAATTTCAACACTGGGGAGAATGCTAATGAAGTTACTCAAAGAGATTTACATGTCTTATTTTATCATCCATATCTGGACCAACACTTTTGGAGAAAGCCAAACAACAGAAATAAATTTTTGTGTTTATTTAAAATGTATGTCATTCAGTTTCACAGAAAGTTATTTAGAAGCATGAATTCTGAATAACTTTTTAAATTTATTGTTTAAGCAGCCCATTGTTAAAAAGATTTTAAAAATAAATCTATATTCTGCTCGCTTTATTTAACCCATTCTGTGGCATTACTATTGATCCTGAGATTAGTAGACCTGTGGATATTGCTGGTGCTTTATTTTGAGCTGTTTAAGGCAAATGTCACTTCTCAGAGTTCATATAGCTTTCATTTCAGCAAATGGGGAATTGTTGAATAGAGGGTAACTGTGCAATTTATTTTACCAGTAGACAGTAGTTTGTAGAGGTCTGAGCTAAGTGTTTGTTTTATTATGAAGACTCCCCATGAACTCAAGCCACTATATTTCTTTTTATAGTATAAAATAGTTTTGTTTGCAGATTTCCCCCCTAGCTCGTGGATTGACAAATAATACATTTTTCATATCGTTTTAAAGACACATGAATTTGAAGCTTAAGCTATAGCAAGGGCACCTGTAAAAGTGGCACATAAACTATATAGGAAAGCCAGTGGAAACTGGGTGAGGGAAACTTTCTCATATTCAAGAAATGTCTAAAAAAAATTACTCCCCACCATGAATTTTAGTGTTAACACTGAAAGCTGGTTATCTGACTTCATTTTTACAAGGTATCTGATCTGCTTCTGTAATGCAGAAAAGGTCTAAACTTAAGTTCATGTCTCAAGGCCATTTCCATGGTGCTTGAATGTATTTGCACTGCTATGTATGCCCTGCAATAAAGCACCAAAGTGAAGAGGTGAAAAAAAATTAGACATTTCAAGAAATAGTTCATCACTCACAGTGGCATCTAACCAGATATTAATTGTCCTATGAAAAAGAACAAAGCTGCTTCTAAGTCAAATATTGAGTCTCATCCTGGGTTATAATGTTATGCATTATTTATCTAAGTGGTATCTAGAAATGAAATAATTGTTTGCAGGATTCCACCATCACATACAGCCTAGCAGTTCTGACTCATTTCTCTGACTCATCAACCCCATATTGTTCTCTATGGATAAATAAAGGCCGAGTGACAGGATATTGACCACTAAAGCAATTTTACGGGGTTGACTTTCCAGTTAGAGCTCAATAAAATTTATGATTTTTAAAATGAATTTCTTATGATTTAACCAATGAACCTCATTCTGCCTTAATGAATTCACCACAAATATGTTTAAAAATATTTTTAAAAATTTGCAACACAGAATAATGAAGACATATTGAAACTTTTGGTTTAATATTATGATTTTAAGTTTAAAGGTATAATTAAATGACATTGTTTCTATAGAAACACCTACAAACAAGTAGGTTTTAGCACCATAGTCAATACATTAATAGAAGGTTCATGATGGACTTGTTGCCAATATTTTTTTTGAAAATAGTGAGAAGAAAGTGCATTCCTTAAAATATTTTTTCTGCTTTTTTTTCCCAATACTTTTTAGTTAGTACTATGCTTGTATTTGCTTATTATGCCAGTGTGTCTTCCACATTAGGATAAAGAGTAGTATTGTACATTTACAAGGATATTATTGCTCTCATTTGAAAATTGTAAAATTTTATTATATGATGTTACAAGTATATATTATGCACAGGAGAACTCATATGGAATAGTAACCTTTATTTAAAAAATTTTAAGTGTAATGAAGAGAAAAATGAACAAAAAGGTGTCAATTATTCATCCTCAAGCTGCTGTTATTTAAGTGATTCTAATAATTCTGAAATGATTATATTTCACCCTTAAGAAAGATGCATTCTGTTATCATCTTAACTTATAATCTTTCCTGTTGAAATAGACTAAATTAGGCAAAACCTGTATCCCTAAGAAGGAAACTAAAAAATTTAACCTTTTTTTTTCATTTTAAAGCAAGATGTGCTGCTAACACCTTAATATATCTTCTTTTTAGTTTCAGTTTGCATAAATGAAAAAATAATAAAATTTTAGGTAATTTATTTACTATATTTATTCAGCATATATTTACTGTGCCCTGTGTAGCACTATAACACATATGATATATCAGATAAAATAGACAAAAATCTCTGCCTGATGGAGCTTACATTCTTTTACTCTATCTTCATGAGACCAAAATGGGGAATCTAGACAAGGTAAAATTTACCTATCATCAAACACTGTTAGATGAATAAAAGGTCTCGTGATAGTCACACAGTCAGTATTTGAGGGGAATCATGGGAATTTATCATTGCACACACACACACGCATTTAATATACGCAGATGTGCATATGTACATATATACATATTTGTGTACATTTATTATTTTATATACATATGTCTATATGCTTCTTTTAAGGTTACTGTAGCCTTTTAATCATTATATGACCCTTGAAAGAAACATTTTTGATTAATAATAAACATTATGCAAATTAAAAAATTATTGCCATGATATTAATATTCTATTAGATATGTTTCTCTTACTAGTTGATATTTATTTAAGGCATACAATATATTTAATAGATTATCGGAAAGAAAAGAAATACCATCCCTTTTCCTAAAATCTGATAAAATGTGATTCAGCCTTACTGATTGACTTACACACTCAAACTCTGTTTTTTCATCAATTATTTTAAGTTCCTTGCCCACCAGAGCAAATGTTACAAAACACTATTCATTTTTCCCTAGATAATTTTAAAACTAAAAACAGAAAATATTAGATACTAAAACTGGATTATTATTATAGAATTATGAATATGATCATTTTATGCTGAGGATAATTAAACCCTGGGCATGTGTTACTAGTTATCCTTGGCTGCAAAAAACATTTGTAATTTTTTTTTTGTTGTTAAGCTCTTATTTCTCTTAATATTCAAGAAAAAAAAGCTTCATGGAATTAGATGAGCTCTGAGATACTCAGCAGAAAACTATTTTCAGGTAGAGAAGTTCACCACTATCTGGCCTTTCTTATGGTTGTTATATCAAGTACCTATGAAGGATGCACAGACTACTTACATAAAATCTACTATGAAGATAAAATTTGTTGCTAACCTGGATTATAAGATTAATGGTAATGTTGGGTCCAGTTACAAATCACAGAGTGGTGTGTAGGTACATCATGAAGGGGAATTTGAGATGAATGGGGTTCTATGTTTTAAAGACAAGACTTGTTTCGTAATAATGAGAGCATAGATTTTGTTGAGATACTATACTGATTTTAGATCCTAACTCCACATTTACTATTTGTGCGGCCTGAGCAAGTTATTTAATATCTTTAACCCCTGTGTCTTCATTAATATAACATGGATAATAATCTCAACTTTGCAGAGTTGCTTTGAGGACTCAATAAGAATTTACTACAGTATTGTTTTATCCCTGAGGTACCTATGTCAGGTGTAGTCAAGTTTTGTTAAAAACTATAATCTTCCTTTTCTAAAGGAAATGGGGAAGATATAGGAGTAAGGAGGAATTTCTGATGCTAATGGTGGATATGCTGATGGGTCAGCTGTCAGGATAGCTAACTGATGGTGGCATTTGCTTTGTTCTACACTATCTTTAAGATTTGTGACATAAGGGCTTCACTCTTATGAAACAGAAGAACATGGAGTTGAAGTTAGAACTATCCCAGTTTTTTAGAATAATAGCATCCCTTTGACCCAATTAACCTAGAAAATGTCAGAGTTAGCTTGAATTCAAAAACCAAGTTCTTGATATATAAATTTACTAATAAATTTTGAGATAACACAATTTTAGTTTTCTATTGCTGTGTAACAAATCACCACAAGCATGGTGGCTTAAAACAATATACAATTAATATATCCCAGTTATTATGAGTTAGGAGTGTGGGTACCACTTAGCTGATCGCTATTCACCAGCTCTCACAATACTGCAATTAAGGTGTCAGTTGGGACTATTGTCTCATCTGAAGTTCATCCTCATCTGAGTTAATGTGGTTGAGGCAGAAATCAGTTCCTTGCAGCTGTAGAACTGAGGTCCTCAGTCCTAGAGGCTACTCCTTCTATAGAAAGGTGATAATATAGTTGTTTCTTTCCCCCGGAGAGCAGGAGAATTTGATACTTCACCTTTATTAAAGATCTTGCTTGATTAAGTGAGTCTCATCCAAGATAATCTCTTTTATTATTTCAAAGTCAGTTGATTAGAAACCTTAATTATACATGCAAAATCCCACTAGCTTTGCCATGTGGCTAGAATTGCCAGATAAAATACAGGGCACTCAGATAAAATTAAATTTTGGATAACTAACAAAGACTAACAGTCTGTTTTTCTTTTCTTTCTTTCTTTTTTTTTTATATTTTTCTTGAATGCATCTTGTCCTTCTAAACTTCTACTAAACCCTCATAATAAGCACAGTGCTTACCTTCTGGATAACCTCCAATCTCTGTATGTTTCTAGTCCATGAGTCAAAAACTTTAGGTTAAGACTAAATCTAGGTGTTCTGTTTAGTAGTCTCTCTTTGTCTCTCCTTCTCTCTTACTCCCTCTGTCCCTCCCTCTCCTTCTCTTTTTCTTTTCTCATTTGGGCCAGGCCTACTCTCTCTAGATGTCATGGGCCCTGCTTGCTACTATTTTATACCCATTCCTCTAATTTCTTTTATTTCATTTCTTCTACCAGAGGACATTTCAATTGTGATCCTTATTTCAGTTCATCGACCATGTCTTATTTTTACTTGCGTCCTTATACAGATAGGTCAACCTGATTAATTATGTTGACATCAACGGTCCTCCAAACCTTAAGCCCCTTCTTTCTTTGATGTCCTCTGGTGCCCCTTTCTGCTTTTCTGTGCCCCAATTTCTATCAGCTACTATGAATAAAGTATCCTAACTCCATATGTGGTTTCAATGACTTTGTGACCCTCTAGCCTGTGCATTGCTATCAGTGATAATATCTGTCTTTCTTGTCAAGCATGTGCACCATGAGTCTAACCTACCCATTTTTATTTCACTTATTACTCTCTCCTGAGAACAATCCAGCCCCAATAACTTTGACTTCCCAATTTTCAGACTTAAAACTAGTTCTCATTTTGTTACCTATCTTCTCTCCTTTTCTAAGAGAGAGAAATATTGTCTATCCTCATCTCTCAGGCTGATTCTCTTCCTGAACTCTCTTATTTGCTCTAATATGATTTGAGTATTAGAAGAAATTCTTTTCAAATACTGCCTGTCAAATATCTGTCTCAAATCTAAAATTCTCATGATGTAGCTTAACTGCTCTTAACTCCATGTTTTGGTCTGAAGCCATATATTTGTCTGGGAGAAGTTTTATGTGATTTATGCTTCTACAATGTTGCATTTTTAAATTTCCAGTTGAATGACAACCTCTTTGTCACATCCAGTTATCCTGTGCCTTTTACATAATCTCCACTGCTGGTCTGTAATCAATTCCAACACAAGAATGTGGTCTTATTTATGTTTTTATTCTCAGTGCACAATTCTTGATGCTTACTTGAATTTAATGAGTGACTGTGGAAGAAACAAATGCCGAGTTGTTTTATGTACTAATACTAAAATGCATTATTTCTTACATGTCTGTGTGTTTGATTCAGAGTATTGGTGTTTGTTTCCAAATGAATATATGTGTTGCTCAGCATGATGTGACAGATTAGGAGAGATCTTGGTTATGGAACATCTACACATAATAATAATTTAATTAATTTAAATGATTATTTATTTAATAATTACAATAATTGATAACATTTGGTAACTTTTCATGATCTAGGCTATGGTCTAAGTGAGAAGATGGCAAACCATAGCTCAGGTGCCAAATCCAACCATTTTTGTACATCCTATGAGATAAAAATGTTTTTCCAATTACTGAAAAAAATTATAAAAAATAATATTTTCTGACAACTACTTAAATTTTAGTTTCCATAAATAGTTTTAATTTTATTGATAAAATATTTGTGACTTTTTTTTCTCTTTTTCTGTAAGTAGTTACATAAAATCTGTTTGCTTCTTGGCCCAGAAACTATAAAATATTTACTATCTAACTCTCTAGAGAAAAAGTTTGCTGACTTCCATTCTATATTCTTGATATTCTAAAACAGATAGTGTCTGTGGCCCACACTGATACAGTTAGCTCAGGTTGAATGTTTCAAAATTCTTTAACTTTAGTATTCACTTGAAGTGACAGATTTTTATCTTCATACATGATAATGCATAATCTGTTAAGAAAACACTGACTTTGTTTCTTCTATGTATCTGTAAACTTTCTCCAAAGTAGTGGATACCATTTTCTGGTGACTTTTACCTTTTTTTTTTTTAAAAAAAAAATTAGTTTCAAGTATACAGTACATTGGTTAGACATCTATATAGTTCATAAAATAATCCCTCCAATTGCTCTCTCCCTCCCCTGACCCTCCACCTAGCCAACATATTAATGCTCACTGCATTCCTTCTGCCATACTCCCCATCCCTGTGACCATCTATCAAGGATTCTAAGGGTATCAGAGCAGTCTAAGGCACCAGACCTTTGCCTTTTGAATGAATGCCAGGTCTGCTGCTCCACCCTTGCCAGCTCCTGCCCTTGGCTCGTGCCCAGGCTTGGCGATAGCTGGAAGGGAAACTGCTGAGCTGGGGGATTGGCACAGCTGCTGGTGCAGCTTCAGATCCTTATGCTGCAGTTTCATACCAGTATGTGTGAAACACTTTATAATTGTCAGCTATAAAGTTCTGCAGCTGTCTTTGTCAATTTTGTCTGTATTCTCACAGTTTCCTGGGGAGGTCAATTGGTGTGACACCAAAACATTTTTTTTCACTCACTCTCTGAAACTCTGTTTCTTTTTAGCTAAAGGCAGGCAACAAGTTCTTACTCTTCTTACTCTTCTTCCAGAAGCTCTGCTCCTTTTCAGAGACACCATCTCAGTATTTGGGACTGGTCACAATCAAACTCTCTTTGCATTTAACTATAGACAGGGAAGCTTAATGTCCCTCACAGAGCTTCAAATACAATATTTCCAAATAAGTCACAGTTGCTAATAATGTCATAAGAATTAATTAAAATATAAATGTAGACTGAACATATATGCTAGCTCTGGCTTTTAACAAGGGTTTGTGATGTTGATGGTTTGAAAACTAAGTAATTAAATAGATAATTTTTAAAGAATGAGTGAACACATGAATTAAAAAAAATATTTGACTATGAGAAAGCCAATTTTATTACCAAAGATTTTAAATTTTTTGTTATTTAAACCACTACATTCTTTCACAAATATTGATTCACCTTTTGAGAGTCCTCAGAGAAAGTAGGTTTGAAGCTTTATGTATGAACAATATATACTTTAAAATAATTGATTGATATGACAAATAAGTTTACAGGTAACAAGAATACCATAATTTATATTCTGTTTCCACAGGTGTTATTAGAGTGTAATGTTTGTCAAGACAGAATACTTGGGTTTCAATCTTAAGTATTTTCCACTGAGAATCAACTCATCTTTTTTCTTCTTCTTCTTAGAATAAGTGTAGGTCATATTACTCCTTCTCAAGGAAAGGTGACTCAGCTCCAATGTTAAGTATATTTTTAAGACTAGCTGCCTGCTCAGAGTCAGAAGTGTCCCTTCTTTCCACTGCTGTTTCTAATGGTTCCGAATGATGGCAGACTGCTTTCCCCAAGAGTGCCTCACAAAACTATTGGATTGCACAGAATGTCTATAGAGATGGTATATTTCTCAAGTACAATCCTTTTTCTACAGATTTAAATTTAGTTATAGATATATGGATTTAAATCTCTCTTTAAAATAGTGTTAAGATATTTCATATTAAAAAAGCCCTCATATCCTTCATTTATTTGGCAATTTGATCTCCTTAGACTCAGTTTTGGCATAGGTGTAGCTTTCTGGGTGTAGCCATTTTGCTTCTCTTGTCCTTATCCTGTTATTTCCACTGTTAATAGAGTTATTTCTGTTTCCCCTCCTCTTCTTACCTCAGGCCTGCCTTTAAACACCATCAAAAATATCATGGCTAAATTTTTGTTTATTGTAACTTTGAGAAAAAAGACCACATTCCTACTTAATTTTTAAATTGCCAGATATGTTAACTTTTTTAAATCTAGTTTTAAACTATACATTTTAGAATTGTTAACATTTGTGCATTTCATATATGACTGTGACTGTATATTATTAAATATTAACTTATTTAAATCTTTCAACTTTTGTTGTAAAAGGAGTACTATTATCAACCCTATTTTATATATAATGGAACTGAGAAGAGCTTGGGTTAAAGCAATTTCTATATGACCATAAGTTTCTGTTCTCAACTATCACACCTTACTGCTCAGACAATCTTTTGATGATATATCACAAAACTAGTTCAAATCCTCAGAATTTTTAAAAAATTTTCAAGAGAGGTTAGGTTTTCTCCCAAGGGCCCACCTAGATTGGATTTCAAATTCTTTTTACCATTATTTTGTTGTTCTGAAAGAGAATGGAGAAGTAAAATAAGAACTGAAGAGATTTGCTTTTTCTCTCTTTTTCATATTTTCAGGTGATTCCTGTGGTTGCCTATGTTTTCAAGAACTAAGACTATCTCATATTTCTGCCTGTTTATGGTAAATGAAATAAAGAAATTTGAGACTCTTTTTTTTTCCAATCACTGACTACTTCCATTCTATTGTTTCTGACTGTTACTGCTTTTGTATAATGTTTTTTTTTAATCAGGACTTTCACTAATAAAATAGCATTTGCAGACTCATTTTTTCAGGTGTGCAATGCAAGTCTTAAAGTTTAAGCATTTTTAAGTCAACTCATGCATTTAGGGCAGTGTGACCTGATGAACAGTTGTTTTTTTGTTTGTTTTTTGTTTTTACCACTAACTATATCGATGTTGATTGACAAAAAGCTCTATGTATTTTATGTATACAACATAATAAATCTGATAATAAGTTAGCATTTGTGATACCATCACCTCAATCATATCCATCACTTCTCATCCTCTTTATTATTATTATTATTATTATTATTATTATTATTATTATTATTGTAATAAGAACAATTACCATAAGATCTATCCTCTTAGAAAATTGTTAGCTATGCAATACAGACCTGAACAGAGTTTTGACAGAGTATCATCAAAGCTGAATGCTGATTCTTTCAACAGCATCAATATTAAGAACTTACTTTTATTGAGTACTTAATTATCTACCAAGCACTGTTTTAATTCATGTGTGTATATTTTACTATGCACTACTCGACAATCCAACAAGGAAGACAATATTATTATTGCCAAATTATACATTAAGAACCTGAGACCTGGAGAGGAAAAGTGACTTGCTCAACTTTACATAGAAAACATCATTTTGCCTATTTATCTTATATATATGTTTTGCCTATTTATCCTATATATATGTAGCTTGTCCTTCATTGGTAAAATTGATGTGTTTCAGTAAATAATTTCTAAGGTCTCTTCTATTTATAAAATTTACTGCTTTCTTTTAACAGAGGCAAAGTCACCTTTTTCATTTCTATTCATTTACAAATTAATTTTATTCCTCTGACTTTTTCTCTTCTGAAATTATTTAAGATTAAACTGTCTAATTTTATCCTTGAAGTTCTCTAAGTTTATAAACAGAACTCCAAGTCCTTAAGTAACATTAGCATTTTAATTTTCTTTCTGCAACTCCCAGCACCAAGGACAGCATCTGGTCCACAGTACATTCTCAGAAATGTTGATTTTGAATCAACACACACACACACACACACACACACACACACACACATGTACATATATATGTTTATGTGCATATTATTTGTATCCCATTTTGTTCACTAGATTATAAATAATTTATGTTGACATTTAAGTGAGAACAGGACAACAATTAAATGTTATTGGGCAACAGTTAATTTTGAACTACCAAACTGCAACCCCTTTTTCATCAAGAGTATAAGCTCCCCCCAAAATACTATGCAACGTTTTCTTTGTATTTCAGTACATTTTATACCCAGAGCATTTTGGATTCTTGTTTGTTGTCTTTATTCACTTTTGCAGATGGAGACGTTACTCTCTCCTGAGCACATGATCAGCTAACTTTGCACACACTGAATATTTTACAATTTGTCACAAGGTTTCTGGTGAAACATGTGAATTTATATGTTCACTGCTGCATTCTTTAAAATAGCCAAGATATTAAGGCTATCTACATGTACATCAATGGATGAATGGATAAAGTGGTCATACATATATACAAGGGAATACTACTCAGCCACGAAAAAATAATGAAATCTTTCCATCTGCAGCAATATGGATGGAACTAGAGGGTATTGTGTAGAGTGGAGTAAATCAGACTGAGAAAAATAAATGTCATATGATTTTACTTACATGTGTAATTTATAGAACAAAATAAACAAAATAGAAACAACTCATAGATACAGAAAACATTTTGATGGCTGCCAGATGGGAAGAGGGTTGGAAGGGAGTGGGTGAAATAGATGAAGGCATTAAGAAGTACAAACTGGTAACACAAAATTTTCATGGGGATGTAAAGTATAGTATAAGGAATAATTTTGTAATAACTACGTATGGTGTCAGATGGGTACTAGATTTATAAGAGCGATCACTTTGTAAGTAACATAATGTCTAATTACTATGTGGTACAACTCAAATTATAACAGCATATAGTAACAGTAATTTAAAAGCAAAAACAATTTTTACAGATTACATTCTCCCAGAATTTAGAGAGAGGGTCACAGTAAACTTTTAAGAAGTACCCTGTTGATGAATTTCTTATTTAATACATTCTATCATAGACAATTTGTAAAAGTAGCACAAATATCTTGAAGCCTATAGTGAGAACTGACACTGCTTTTGGCTTAGAATTTTCTTATGGTAAAATGGTTTAGGAAAGCAGAGAGAAGATAATTCTATCATTAGAATGAGGGTATGGGTTTCTAAGGTGACTTGATCTATGTTGGAGGGAGTTGACTAATGATAACATATAAACAGAAGGGACGAAAAGAATTTCATAGATTGCACTGTATTGTTTTGAGTATCTGATAATCACAGTAAATAAAATAGACCACATTAAAGTGACAGTGAAGAGAATCTACTTTTGAGCTACTGAATTAAACAGATACAGAGATGTTCTCCAAATCTTCACACACACACACACACACACACACACACACACACACACACAAACACACACACACACACACACATGCACGCACAAATGAGACTCCAGCAAAACGCTACCTTTTTTTTTCCTAATTAATATCCAGTGCAACCCATTTTTAAACATTATAGAGGGAAATTTACATTTTGGATTTATCAATGTATTGGTATAATTACTCAATGACTAACCTGAAAAAATAAATCTCAGATTTGAAATTAAGAAATTCTTCATACTTCTTACATTTAATGGTTTATTTAGTTTGGAAACTTGCAATTGGAAAGACATAATTGGGTGTTTATCTTTTTGTTTACTTCTGGTGTAGATATATGAACACTAGCAATATTCCATTAAGATATGCATAAGTATTTATCCAGTGCCAGCTCTGAATCTGATACTGTAAATTTAGCAGTGAAGTAAACAGATATAATTTTGCCTTAATCTTAAATAATTCTAAATAATAATAAACTAATTTTGAATAATGCAAACTTTTTTCTGCCTTAAAGTCTTACTATGTGGTGCTTTTATTTGCATGTTAAAATAGAATATAATACTTGAAAGTGGATATCTAATGAATGATTCTTCTACTTTGTATAATCTACATGTGGGCTATAGTTCAACGATGACTAAACCTAAAACAAATAAATTATCAAGTACTTCCCTTAGATATAAGATAGTGATTTTTGTCTGTTAATGATCAGGATTTATTCTACTAATAAACATAATTAAGTGATTCTATCTAGCCACTTCGATCTTGTGTGTCTACCTGAATGTAGCAGATTGTGGTGGACTGAATATCAGCTGGCTCTGAAACATGGGAGTCTGAAGATGAATCGTATTCCCTTGCTCTTAGGGACTTAAATAATACACACAAAAAAATTCTCTAAATATTAATTGCAACAATATAATGTGTAATTGTTTCCTAATGGAAACTGTATAAGAGCAGAGACTCTATATACCTGTGATTGTATTCGCAGTGCCTAAACTAGTGCCTGGAACAAAATAAGTGCTTAGCAATTATTTATTAAATAAACAATAGATCCAGCAAAGGCTATAATAGAGGTATGCACAAGGTTTATTCACTTGGTCTCAGGATGATTTGGAAAATTAGCCAATTGGGGAAATCCTTTGATCTGTAGCAGTAACAATTATTAGAATTTTGCCAGGTATATGAGAACAATGAGGAAAGATAAAATTTGTAAAAAAAAAAAAAAAAAAAGGTAGATATGAGATAGCATTCCATGGTCTGTCAATATGGCAAGTGTAAAGTTCTTGTGTAGGTCAATGGATACAAAAGAAGGTTTTTTTAAAAAAAATGTAAAGCATACATGTATTACATACAGCACTTGATCTTTTCCTTCTTTCTGAAGTACATCCCTTAGAAATCTCAATAGTGAGGTCTGTTGACAGTAAACTCTCTTTGCTTTTATTGTTGTTTAAAAACACCATTGTTTCAACAGTTTTTGAATGATAATCTGGCCATATATAAAATTCAAAATAACCGTTGTCTCTAATTATTTGGAAAATATTACTGTGTTATCTTCTGGCTTTCATCTTTATTATTAAGAAGTCATTGTAAGGCTAAATTTTATTTCTTTTTAGTTAATATGTACTTTCCATGTGCAAAATCTCAAATATATTTTTTAGTTTTATAAAATTCTCTTTAGTTAGATTTATAATATATGGATGCTAATAGTACTATTGCAGACCTTCACCTCCTTTTAACTTTATTGTACTTTTTCCTTTATATATTTATTTCTGATTCCTTCTGGAGAGATCTTTAGTTCATTAATTTGTTCTCTGAATCAATTTGGCTATTTATCACACATATTGAACTCTACTTTTCAGCAATTATATTTTACCACATTTAATATTCCCACCCAGTTCTTTATTCTTTTTTTATGTCACTAAGAGTCTTCTTTGAAGTTATTAATTATACTTACTCTAATTTATTTAATTTACTATTCAATTAATTTTGTTTCTTCTAGTATATGTTATTTAATTTCTTTTTAGGAACTGAAATCCTCAGATAAGTTATTTTTTGCTGCAAGGTCATTTTCCTGTGAGAATGTTGGCTAATTCTCAGTCTTATCCTTCCTTTTAATCTTAAAAATATTCTCTTTCTCTTGTTCTTGTCTTCAAGTGAGATAAGCTAACCACAATTAGATTTTGTCAGTAAATGGTATATGAGGATTGTCTCTGGGCTCACAATTCTTCACTGGAAATTGATTGACTTGCCTTCACAGATGATAAATTAATGCTATAGAATAGTGAAGTAGAGATCCATAAAGAGATATAATACATAAATGATATGTACCAGTATATATATTCTAGCTGTACACTTATTAAATAGAATTGAAATATGCTCTGCTATAGGGCACACAATAGTTAGTAGGCTTAGCCTCAAAGAGGCTACATTTTGAAATTTATCTGTGTTAACTGATCATATAGATTATTCTCCAAGATCAAAGCTTCTCTCTGGAAATATTTTATTTAGTTTAGCTAGTTTATGAGTATATAGCTTATTGTTTGAAATGCTCTTTTTTAAACTAACCAACTGAAACAGTAATAATTTTTGTAGGACCTTATGTTGCTCTTCAGATTACCCAATAAAGTGATAGAAATATACATGAAATTTTATTACAATAGAAACTTAAATGTATTGAAGTAAAAACATTTCTAGATGGCACATGACAGCTATAAAATGTTAATACTTCAGGCTCTGAAAACTGATTGAGTTCGAACCTTGGAATCACCTCTCATTAGCTATGAGACAATAGACAAGTCAGTTAACTTCTTTGAGTCTCAATTTTTTCACTAATAAAATAGATATAAAATTTTATGATTATAAAGTAAGATAATGCATAGGAAGTTTTCAGAACAGTGCCTGACTTCTAGTAAATGTTCAATTAATATAACTTGTTTGTAGTATGTCCATATAAGGCTTTCATAAGTACATTTCTTTTTCTGTTTTCTAGAGGTGATTCTAATTGAACTTTTAGAAGATTTAGAAATTGTGTAATCATAGATTTTTAGTGCTTAAAAAATACACATTTTATCACATCTAATTAAGTATTTTTTTACATATGGAAACTAAAACACAGTAAAGTGAAATATTTCACACAAGATTTCATAGTTAAAACCAGATCTGATGCTTGTGTAAAGAACATTTGTCCTTCCATCAGTTTTTATTCAGTGAAATCTCTACTATCTAAGCTGTTGGTAATCATAAGTATTTGATACAGGAATATGAAAATATTTGGAAGAATTGGATGTAGACATTTTTAAATATATGTATGGCAAGATATTGAGACATGAACCAGTAAGGTTTTTTTTTTCTCCATCTTAACCCTCCATTTAGATTTTGACCTAAAAATGAATTTATTAAGTTTTCTAGATACATCAGAAAGGGGCCTAAATGCACATTTAATAGAAATAGTTAAAAAATTAAATGGTACAGAACTTTTTGTACCCTTGATTCCATGCCTATGAAAATACAAAGGACAATTCTTAAAAGGTGCAGAATCTGATTAAAGAAACAAATTTACCTAGGAAGAAAAGAAATTATTATAAACAAGATGAGTTTCAAAGTGCCTGAGAGTTAGAAGTGCTAAATTAAAGTATTTGAAATGATTGGAATATAAAAGAAACAAAAATGGATTGATCAGTGGACTCCTACTTAATTTTTAGGACTTTGTGTAAGATCTTTAACAACTGTGGAGGTTAATGTAGTTTAAGTTTTGAGGTATGACCTCTCTTGGTCCTCTGAGAATTCGATGACTTCTACTCATGTTTCACTCAGAAACTTTCCACTAGTTTTTCCTAATTTTGGAGTTCTGCTTTATTCATGACGGTGATCTTCTGTTATTCAGGAAAATAGGACATGTTAGATGTCAGGTCTAGCAGTCTAGCACTTCCCCTATCTAACATGATGGGATTCAACTACTATGCATAAGTATTAGAAAAATAAATCCTTTTATTTTGGATGAAATTTAGGTAGTTGGCCCAGAAAAGAGGATGCATGTGTTTTCCAAATGCTACTATTTTCTAAAAGATAAAGATGAAATGGATGTTTTTCCACCACCACCTACTGCTACTTTGATAATATCTTTGAAGCACCAGATTGTAGAATACAAAGTTACTCTTCCACAGTTCTTTTGGTTGAATAGTTATTTATAGGCCAATGGAATCCATTTATTCACCTTTATTACAGCTTTTTATCTTTACAGACAGTAAATCCAAATAACAGAATTCTGTTAAGTCCATAAAATTTACATGACTAATAAGCTGAAGAGTACGGAGGTATTTATTAGATGTTTGCCTAGTAGTTATTACTTTCTCCAAAGAGCAGAGGAATACAAAAATTTTATTACAAAAGTCATGTCTTATGCCTTAATAATTGCACTTGTGTAAATAGCAGGGGGTACTCAATACATTAAATCATTTATATGAGTTCACTGTTTTCTGGTTGCTTTCTCTTACTATTTTGATATGTTATTACAATGAATTACCTATAATGTGTTGATTAAACTTGTATGTCTGTTTACTACAATAGTAATAATAATAATAACAATAATAATAATACATATACATGTGTTTATTGACAAGTAATTTTCTGCAGACTTTTGCTATTTCTGGTTGTTCATCAGCTCATCCTTACATTACTCTATTCTTTGCCAACATTTGAACAGTAGCCTTGAGGAGAACTATTCTTCAAACTTGAATTAGTCTTAAATTCTTAGAAATCTAGTAAGTGCTGAGGATACTTGTACCCATTTGTATCTCTTCTGGACAAACAGACTCATAGAGCCTTTTTGTTTTCAGTTTCAAAGTGGAAGTTCATAATGAAAATGTGAAGGTGAAATGATTATTATAAATTTTACCCCCTTTTTTGAACCCACACCTATTTAAAGCTAAGTATAATTTGAGTAATGAGACATAATATGCAAAAATTTTACACAAGTGCATTGTCTTTTTTCATATGGCATAATGATGACTTATCTTGGCCTCATACTTTAGAACAGTGCTTCTCAAACATGAAAGTATATATGCATGACAGGTCACTTTAAAATGCAGATTATGTTTCATCAAGTCTCTAGAGGGTCTGGAGTTTCTATGATTATAACTGAGATCAGATGCCACCTGTCTTTAACCATTCATGAGTAGCAAGATTTTAGAATTTACAATGCATTATCACACAATTCAACTCAGTTAGCACTTCAAAATTTGGTGATGGAAAATCTCCAAATTTTATGATTTGCCTGAATTTATACTATGAATAAAATTTGGATCAGGGCTCTAATCCAGATTTGCTGATGTTATACTAAAAATTCTTCCCATCTCAAACAATACTGGTTCTCAGTGACTACTGGTTATCAGATCCACCTGGGAGGTGCTAATTTACTTTTGTTTGGGGTGGATCTGGGCATAAGTGTTTTTTTTTTTTAAAGGACCAACAGTTTATTCTAACTCAACTAGATTAAGAACCACTGTTAAAGATAAAGGTCTAGGATAAAATATATTTTTTCTAAATCTAATGATGGATTAGGGGAGTATTTCTAACTTTAGCAATATTAGCATCTGCTAGAGGGTTAGTTAAAACACAGATTTCAGGGCCCAATCCTCAAGAGTTTGTGTTTCAGCCAGGTCTGGGGTGAAAGCCCAAGAAGTTGTATTTCTAACAATCTCCTAGTTGCTGCTATTGTTGCTAGTGCAGGGACCGTACTTTAAGAACCACCCAGTTATGCTGAAGTGATGATGACTCACAAAGACTTTTAAAAGTTAATTAATTTACCTCTATATCTGATTTTTATAGTTTCTTAATATACAACCAACATAATTTATTCAGGGTCCATAGTGTAGAAACTTGCTAATAAGTCATTTTTCAACAAAAATAACATGACAAGAAAGATGATGCTATGCAAAGAAAATGCCGCAGAATGTGTCTTTGTCACCGCAACAGCGCTAGATGTTATATGGAAAATTTCAAGGCACTACTCTTTTATATCTCCACATATTTAAAGAATTAAATCCATGAACCAGAGTAAAGGAAAATTATAAGTCTAACAATCACTTTTTCTCTCAAATACTTATTTCAATCATTTAAATTATTTCAACAGTGCCTTCATTATTAACTTCAAGAAGTTAATCTCATTCTTGAGACATTAATAATAAAATTTCAAATAATAAAATTCACATTCACAGAAAGCAGTAGAATTTCTTATACTTAAAAAATTGATTATAAAAGAAAATTATTGTACCTTGTATAAATATAAAAACTCTTGTTAACTTTTTTCCCCTCAGAAAAGGGCTTAAAATATAAATGACACAGAATGAATCTTATTTTTGTAGGAAATTTTGATCTCTAGTCTTTTTTTTTTTCTGGATGCAGTAGAGGGTACCTAATGGCAAAACAAACAAACAAACAAATCCACAAAGAATTGTATTACACAGTAACAGCTTAAACAAGGTATCATACTGGTGTTAATGACTAAAACAGATATTCAGCTCCAAATTTTTTTCTCTGAAATGAGAGCATGTTTTCATGTCATCGATATTAGAGTCGAATCTCATCCTCTTACTAGATATTTGAGATTGGACAGTTTGTATAACCTTTTACATTGGTGGAATTACATACTCATAAAGATTGCTGTGTACATCAATCAAATGGCATTAATGAAGCATACAATATTACTTAACACACAATAGGTGTTCAATAAATGATTGTATTCCTCCTTATAAAAAATCATCAAACTTCAACTTAAACATATGTATCATTGAGTTACCCATTCTCTTATAATCCCATTCTATATTTTGGGTTGTGTCCAAAATGAAAGAGTTCATTTTCGTGCCTCCACATACTTCATATAAGCAACTACAATACGTTAAGGAATTTAAAAGATGAAACCTTTCATCAATAACTTAATTATTTTACAATTGAATCTGGCCCTAGACAACCTTAGAGAAGTAGTACAATTAAATAAAGAATGTAATTACCAATAAAAGGTAAGAAACATAAAGAACTTAATATAGACAATTTTTTTTTAAATTTTGGCAATAAGAAGTCATTGAAAAATGGTATAGATTTCAAATCCTAGGACCATTTTATTTAGTTCCCATCCTCCTTGACTCCTTGCTTGCATTTTTTACTTATTACAGTTGGGAGAGCCTAACTTATATTGCATAATAAACAATACAAAAATCTCACTAGCTTAAATAAACAAAAACATAATTGTCACACTAGATGTCCAATGAGGTACAGCTAGAAGATCTGATCTATGACATTATCACTTCTTGATCTTAACTTGTAGAGCAGAACTTTCGGGAATATTGCCAGTGACTGTGACATACTTTAATTTTTAAATCATCTACCTGGAAGTGACAAAAGTTATTTCTGTTTATAATTTATTGGCCAAAATAAGTTACTTGACCATCTCTAAATTAAGTGGGGAGGAGCAGAGGATAGGTAGTAAGAGCAATCTTGCCATTTGAACAGGAGAGAACCCCAAATTTGTGAACAGCTCAAATAACTTTCACAGTATTGTTTGTTAACTCTACCTCTGAGAACACCTCCCTGTATTCTCATTTTGTAATACTGAATTATGTTGATTCCCTTTCCATCGCTGTAAATTCTCTTCTGCTAGTTCCTTTTATTCCTTCTTTCTCTATGTATTGACATTGCTTATGAGTGTTTCCTTTGCAGGTTTGTGCATTTTGCCTGTTTTCTCTCATAACTTTATCTACCCATAAAACTTTAATTAGCAAAACTATGTAAATAATTCCTACACCAAAAACTTCCTATGTTTTCTGAGTTCCAGACCTAATTTTATTTTTTTGAAAATATCTTGGCCGATTCATGGTACTTCTGTTGTCCTAATTTTCCAAGAGTTGAGGCACCAAGTAATTTTAACATCCACTTTCTTCAATCTATTCAACAACAACAACAAAGACAACACTGCATCAATCCAACTGTTTTTCTTTTTTGTTTTTATATCAGGAATGTTGGGTAATACTGGTAACATTTATTTAATTACACAGAATGACTTCACTATAAATTCATAGTCACCAACTTTATCCTGGCCTTCACTGTTTGCTAACAACCTTTACTCTGTACATACCATGCTTAAACAATTTTTTCTCTCATTTTCCAGAATAATTTAAAACTTCCATTACTTTCAACACTTTAACCCATATTTACCATTAGTTTTAGAAGTTAATATAATATCCTCCTTTATAGAAAAAGTAAAGACCATCAATAACAAAATTCTTCAATTTCCAAGGCCCTATATTTCCTTTTTAACTGCATATTTTCATGTCTCCTATTCCTTTGTCCTAGAGCAACATATGCTTTTTATTTGGTGGAGAACCAATTCTTTCCACTATCCTCTGCATTTCACTTTCTCCCACATATTTTGTGACCCCCTCACAATCCTTCATTTCTTCTCTCAATTATGTTTCTAAACTCTACAAGATTTTTCCCCACCATTAGAACACATGTATGCTTAGGTGATCCTGGAACTTATTATTTTTCGCACAATAATACTCTACCTTCCCACATTTTATTACTCCAGCCTCCTCAACCTCTTTTATATCACCTGTTTCCTCCATTAAATCCTCAGTGACAGTATAAAAAGAGAACTTCTGGAATTTCCTCAAGCAGCCTCCTTGACAACAGACTTACTTCTTTAAATTTCTTCCAATGTAATGTTTCTAAAATAAAAATCTTCTTGGTTCATTTCTTTGCTTCTTACCTTTATTTTGGTTGCCGGAATAAATTAAAAATTCCTTAGCAAAGCAAGCTAAAAACTTTTATCTATATCTTTTTAGCCTTACTTCTAGACAATACTTTGCTATAATTTTCCTTGTGGTTCTATTAAATTATAGGCATTTCCTCTAATTCAGGAATTCTGAGCCATGGGCTATTTTGCCCACTCCTCACCTACAACAGACACAGGTAATGTTGTCACACTTGGGAGGCATTGCTACTGGCATAAGTTGGACAGAAGTCAGAGATGTTGCAAAACATCTTAGAATGAACACTACGGTCGGTCTCCAATAACAAAGAATTATCTGAACCAAAATATAAATAGTACCAATGGTAAGAAAACCTACTGTAATTCAACATCATAATTTTCATCACTATGCCTTTGTACATACTGACTTTTCTGCTAAAAAAATACCCTCCTTTTAATGTACAATTTCTGTCGTTCTTTAATGTTCATTCTTTGCATCACCTCCTCTAACATTATTGGCTGATTTTCTTAATTCCAAATTATACTTATGACAATTTATCTTACTCCAATCACATTAATTTCTTTTACAAAATTATTTGCTGACTCTCTACTATTTCCAGTGCCAGTATTTCTTGTCCTGGTATTAAAAGCCCTGCAAAATATAGTGATAAACTACATTAAAGTTCTCCCATCCAGTGTTTCCACATTTCTACAACTTGCTCCTGAATTTCTGATTATTTGTTTTTTTTAATTTTTATGCTCTTCTGTTTGTTCATCTCTAACAACTAATTTTTTTTTTTTTACCAGGTTTTCAAGTCTCAGCTAATGCAAGTCCTGATTCTTTCAGGCTAATCCATTTGGCTTTACCATTGATTTACTTTTCTTCTGGTCATCTACTCATATTTCTATGGTCATTTCTCTATATTTACTAAAAACTTAACACCAGAATCAGTCTTTATAGCTCTATAAATTCTTAATACAGTCCTGAAAGAAATCTACCTGGATGGCAGTTCTCGATGCTTAAAAGTCTCATTTCTAACAGTGTGATGATATTTTAAAATAACAATAATGATAATGATAACAAAAATAATAATGGTATGTAACATTAAGTTGTTACTACATGCCAGGCACTATGATAAACCTCTTGACATCAGTTGTTTCTTATCTTCTTTATTCAATTCCTGTGTTTCTCAACATTTTGATTTTCATACTGCAAATCACCTTTTCTCTCATTATACCTTTTATGGCTAATTCATTGTCCCTCCAAATTCACTGTTGTTGTCCAACTCGCTGTGTGCCCTAGGAGATGGGTCTATTGAACTTTCTTTGTGGGTTTCTTTGCTTTCTGGCTACCATTTGAATTTAGCATCAGGAGATGGGGTTCTTATTCCTGTGGCTCTCACCTTTAAGGTCATTTTATGTGTCTTCCTTTCCTCTATTGAGGACTGAAGATCTTTTCACTCATCCTTTTAGGTTATTTAACCCCAGTTAACACCTCTCTGGGCAATTTTTTGTTAAAACTTCGAGGCAGTTGATTCTATCATTGATCACCACAACTCCACTTCTCAGTGAAGCCTGTCATTCTCACATTGGTAAGGTCTTCCTCTCCCTTTCTCAATAACACCCTGAATATATATTACAGTTATAAGTATTTGTTTAATATTACTCTTCCCCCATTAAAATTTTTGTCATGTTAACTCCTATTTCGATCACAGTACCGGGCATACAGGAAATACTCAAATAATATTTTGAATGACTATTTGTTTAGAAAGGAAACATGAAGGATATATAGTACTGTGTCCAGAATTAGGAAGTGGGACAGTTTATTTTGGGGTGAAGAAAGTTTTTCAGGGGAAGTGAGTTCTAAGCTGAGGCTTTCTATATATAATATTTTCTAATGTCTTCCAAGTTGGTCTGTCCTTGCGTACTTTTAAATTCATACAATGTCTCATTTTTTCTTATAACATATTTTCTAATTCCACTTTGTATTCTTACTATTTATGTACTTGACATCCCATTCAACTTTCCTGCATTCCACTCCACAATGATTACTTTCTCTTCTAAGGAATATGTTTCTCTTCACTTTACATTTTCTGTAGTATCTAGCAGAAACCTTGGCATAGAGATGGTACTATGTAGGTCTTAACACTCAACCCCAGCATTGTACCCCAATATAAATAAATTAATTTAATGTTTATTTATTATATATGTTATATTTATAAAATCCTGTTGTCTTACCTTGAACTTGTTGTTGCTAAAATTCTTAGTTGTTTTCAAGTGAACTACAACTGAATTGTGTCAATCAGCTCACCTTTCTGTAGTTCATTATTTCTTTATACATGCATAATTTTCACTTAATTCTATTAAATTCACTTTGTTAAAATAATTTTCCAATATTTCAACTAAGTTCAGAATAGGGCTCACATAAGTGAAGTAAACAGTCTGTCCACTGATATTAAAGACATATCTATTAATTTATTAAAAGAATCAGCATTTTTATTTAGAACATTTAAATAAAACACAGGGTTTTAATGATGAAAACCACTTGGGTATTTATTTTTTCTAAATTATCTTTTATCTTTTATTTTCACTTAAAAATAAATATACCGCTTATGCACAATTTGTGTCGTGTTTTAAATGTGTCCCTCTAGAAAAGATATGTTGAAATCCTAACTCCCAGTACCTTAGAATGTTATTTTAGTTGAAATAGTGTCTTTGCAGAGATAATTCAAATAAAATGAGGCCATCTGAGAGGGCTCCAATATGACTGGTGTCTTTATTAAAAGGAGAAATTTAGAGACTGACAAGCACAGAAGGAAAATGGTCCCAATGATATCTTAATTTCTCATTTCTAGCTTCCAGGATTGTGAGTTAATGAATTTCTATTGTTTTAAGCAACCCAGTTTTTGTACTTTTGCATGGCAACCCTAGTAAACTAATACAGTCTGTATGGTGTCCTTTGCATTTTATGGTAGTATAATTTATTTTTCTCAATGTAGAACCACAAAAACTTCAAAAAAGTAGTTTTCACAAATCAGCACCAATAGCTATAACCATATAGTGACAAAATAGAATAATCTGAGTTGCAGACCAATGGAGTTTTCTAATGGTATCCCAAGTGTTTGCACTCAAGTACTCAGATATTCATCTGTGTGCTTACAACAAGCATTTTATCCTATAAGAATTGTTCTAGAGTTAAAGGCAAGAATTTTTTTTAAAAGATAGTATTAATAATATAAGTTCTAAATTCATTCTAAGAAATCAATAGTAATTTCTGAAAATGTTATAAAATAAATATCTTTGCTTATATATATACTGATTTTGCACAGAGAAATAGTAGTGGCCTTTTTTGTCCATTTGTGAAGCCTTTAAATCTATCCAAATAATATCATCAGAAATTGCCTGTGTTTAATTCCATTCACTTTCCTTGTTATTTTTTTAAAGACTGTGGTTTTAAACAGTTTTCTTTACATTTAGAATTTGCAAAAATACTGTAATTGGTTTTTTTCATTCACTAAGTGTAACACTGTCATGTCAATGCCCATGCATTTATTCTCACATACTCATACGATAACGCATGAGCACTTACTAACACAAGAGATGACTCTGAGCATTGAGCTTCTGGGTATATGCAATGCATTCTTAACCTATAGCTGATGATCTGGCTTCAAAGTTTTAGATTTTATAATGAATTTGTCTCATCATTGTTTAATTCAGTTGGCTGTTTCAAATTATATCTCCTTGGAAAGTAATATTCTACACAGCATCCAATTAAAGCATTTCTTCTTGTCCTTTCACTTAGAAAGCATTTCTAAGTGAAAAGGACTTTTCCTAGGAGTACTTTTCAGAAGAGATAATATTTCTCATTCATGAGTGGAGTCAGCGGGGATAGACTTTATTCTCTAGGACTATGATTTGGTTTCAATCTCTATGTCAATCTCTATGTCTTGATTAAAAAATATGTGTGCAGGCTAGATTATTGGCATTTTTCATAGAAGGAGCAGAACCAATGTTGACAAGATCATTGAGCCAAGCCATCTTTATTACCTCTTCTAATGACCTCATACATAATTATTATATTTAATATGTTGGTATCCAAATTGTCTCTCTTGAAGAAACAGACTCAAGAGAATAGTTACGAGAAATTCTAAGGTTATAGAAGGAGACTACAAAAATATTATTACTCTTATTTTCATGGACAAAGTGCCTTATAATCAATTAAAGTCATATGTCCTTGAGTCTGCTTTGGGACTATGCTTTCCCATGATATGTTTATTTATAAGTATCACCCTACTGAATTATTATTGATTCATATTACATGTCAAATATTTTAGTTTAAAATAGGACAAGAATACTTTATTATATTTCCTTAATTATTTAGCCATTTTATTTTACTGCTTTTTCAGATTAATTTCACAAATAATTTCTCAAGTTAAAATATTTTTATTCTGATTGGAATTTTGCTTCATATATGAATTATTTCAGAAATTTTAAAACTATGATCATCAATTAATTATTACTAAAAATATATTTTCTCATTTGTTTAATTCTCTACATTTCTGAGTAGTTTCAAACAGGTCCTATATTTTTGTGATAAGTATCTTCAGATAAAAGTGATTTATATCAGTTTGTAATTGCATTTGTCTGATCATAACAAAAAGCCTGAATATCATTAGTTTACATAAGATAAAGATTTGTTTTCTCTCATTTAGTGAAGTTTGGATTTTGGTTGTAGAAGACTGCTATTTAGGTTTTATGGTATAACCAGTGCTCCAGCCTTCTGCTTTCCATGTACATTGCCATTCTTAGCAAGTAGCTTCCCAATCAATATTGTTTCATGGTTTAAAAAATTATGGTTACAAAGCAAGCCATAATATCTAATAAAAGACATTCATCACATCTACAATATAAGAAGGAATGATAAGGATGGGGAAAAGCAAAGACAACTTCCTGGTGAATAAATCCCCATGAGTTTTACTGGAAGTCTCATCCAGAGATTTCTGCTTGTATATTTGCAGACACCTTATCTCCAAGCATATATTGGGAATACAGATTTTTTGATTGTCATATTTCTACACTAAAATACAGTGGATCTTTCCATGGGTAGATATTGAGTAGAATCAACTCATATATATATATATATATATATATATATATATATATATATATATATATATATATATATATATATATATATTTAAACTTCCATTTCAGTTTCTCCCCATTTTATATATCAAGAAAATTCAATATTGAAATTTGTTTTTAGAATATTATTATGAGAAACTGAAAGATAATAAAATGGCTTTGTTAACCTACTAATGGATCATTAGCTCTTTTTGCAGCCTAGTATTGCCCATCATTGATTGTTTATTGCTATCTTTACTTAAAATAAAACAATGAAAATCCTTTATGACAAAAGTAGGCCCTCAACAATATCTATTCAAAATGTGAATATGAAACTGCTAAGCCATAGTTTCTTTTAAGATTTTTATATGCCTCTATTGTCATTAATGCCATGAAGTGTCTCAATTTCCTTGTTACTTTTATCTATTCAAACTACTTTTAATTTTTTTTCATACAGTATGCTATGACTTAATTTATGTTACATAAATGTTTGATTAATTTATTAAATTCAGTCTCTATTTTTTCTCATTAACCTGAAAGAAAATAGTATTATACTGTTATTTACTCAACCTATTTTTGTGAAGTCAAATCACACTTTCAATTTATTAAATAATTTAGGAAGCGAAAGCCTGACTATGAAAATGTCATTCATATACAAATTAACCTGGCATTTATCAGAAGTCTGTCAGAAACAGTAATTATGAGTATACAGTAAACATCTTATCTTAAAATTTTAAACATCTGATTTTAAAATTCACAACAGCTCTTCAATATTGACCTCTGCTTTACTGGCCCCCTCTGAAAGCATATCCATGGTAACTAAGATAAAATTTCCCAAATAAAAAAACATTGGTGCTTGCATTATTTTTTTTATTTTTGTTATCTTATTTTTAAACACTATTTTCTTGTAGACTATGTTTTTTTAAAAACGTATGTTTATTAGTTGTTTTTTATATATCCTCCATATTTTAATTGACATTTTTGTTTTTATTTATGAACTTATATTTGTCTTTTTTTATTCTCTGCTTCTTTGTTTTCCCTGATTTTGAGAAATAATTGACATATTATGTAAGTTTAAGATGTACAAAACATGTTGATCTGACACACTTATATATTGCAAAATGATTACCTGTAGTGTTACAAAATATCTCCTTCATGTCATATAATGACCGTTTCTTTTTTTGTGATAAAAACATTTAAGATCTACTCTCTTAACAACTTTTAGGTACTTAATACAGTCTTAATAACAATTAGACTGCAAGAACTTGTTCATCAGATAATTGGAAATTTGTACACTCTGACCAACAATTCTCCATTTCCTCCGCCCCTTGACCCCTTATAACCATCAATCCACTATTTCTAAGATCTCAACTTTTTTTTTTTGTTTCACAAATAGGTGAGATCATACAATATTTATCTTTCTCTTTCTGGCTTATTTCACTTAGTATAATGCCCTCAAGTTTCATCCACATTGTTGCAAATAGTAAAATTTCCCTTTCTCATAGCTGACCACTATTCAATTGTGTGTGTGTATATATATATATATCTCACATCTTTGTCCTTTGATTTATTGATGCAAACAGGTTGTTTCCATATCTTAGCTATTATAAATAATGCTCTAATAAACATGGGAATGCAGATATATCTTCAAGATTCTTTTAAAAACAATTCATTTGAGTATATACTCAGTAATAGGATTGCCAAATCATATTATAGCTCTATTTTTATTTTTTGAGGAACCTCCATACTATTTTTCATAGTGGCTGCACCAATTTACTTTTCTACAAGGTTTCTCTTTCCTCCACATACTTGCCAACATTTGGTATCTCTTGCCTTTTTGATGATAGCCAATCTAATAAATGTAAGGCTCCCTGTCTTTGTGATAAGAATGTTTTATTATTTTCCTTCTGGTATAGAGAGAACATCTTCTGTATGGGGATTTTATCTCCTGCTTTCAGGAAGAAAAAGAAGAAGTCAGAGAGCCCTTCTGGAACCTGCTGTTTTTCAAGCAACTTTAGCTCAAAATAATCCTTATGTCAAAGTGGCATATTTTGGGTTGGCATATTCCACTGCCTTTCAAGTGTTAAGCCAATTTCCTTTGCCCTTAATAACTTTATTCCATTTGATAATAACATCAGAAAAAACAATTGAAAAAGTTTGAACTTTGGATATATTTAGTTTATTTATATGAAGTATGAAGAGATATCAGCAGACAAAATAAGTCTCTGGAATAGAATAAATTTTCTAGTACTCAGACCCAATTTCATTTGTTTGTCTATAACTGAAATTATTTCCTTTATATTTTTCTTTGTTAGATACACTCAATTCTCTAAAAAAAACTCTTCCCAGCCTCTCTCCAAAGTTAGAACTACCTAAATAGCATCTTCTATTGTGAATAGTTTCTTGCTAGTTACTACTGATTTAATTCACATGTGACTTTTTTCATTATGATACCATTTATATAAGGAGAAAGCCCTGTTCCCAAGGATACTAAATATGGTTCATTCTCAGTTCAATCTTTGCTGAGCCCTCTACTTTGTCAAACACCAACTATGCGCTTAACTTGCTGTAATCCTGCAAACCTTCTGCCTCCTTTTCCTTGTTCTCTCTGCCTCTTCCCAGTGTATCACTGCTTCTTAATTCAATGAATTTAACTCACATTGTCTCTAATAATTACTCCTGAGAATTTCGCTTTTTTATTTCAAGAGATTCTCTTTATAAGCAACACCACCCAATATACTAACCAGCATGAAGTTATGATCTTAGTGCCTAGCAGGGAGTAAGCATACAATAGATGATAACTGCTATGGCAAGATAATGTTTATAAAATGATAATTTTTCTTTTTTTATGATTTATTGACCACTCTCCATTTAATGCCTTAACCGCTAAAAGAAAAACTCATTAATTCTCTTGCCTTTTTGTAATGCTTCTTCCCAGAAAGAAGAGAGGAATCTGGGTAGAGACAACATATCTGAACTCATAATTTGAAATGAGAAAGATTTCCTCTAAATATAGAAATAAATTATTGTGAGCTCTAGGAAGGACAGATGATAGCAAAGAGCCATACATATAAGAGCAGAGGGTTCCTGAAAGCTGCCAGACTGGTAATGGACTTAGGTCCAAGATGAAGAATATATTAGAGGCCAATGTGGGAACTGATTTCTGAGGTCTAGATTTTTTTTCTTTCTTCTTTCTTCACTCCCAGATACTTTTTTTTTTTGATCCTGAGAGTTGGATTGGAAGTAGGATCTTAAAAAACTAAGATTGTTTTTTCTCAACTAAGTATTATGGGGCTTAAAACAAGTATTACTTTATGTCATAGAAAAATATATTTCTAACATAGCTGAGTTTGTGGAGTATAACTTATAAATGTTATATATTTGTGATGATTTTTCTATTTTCACTATTCTTATTCTTTTTATTATCACACTGAGTGAAAGGGCTTAGAGAAAATAAATGTCCTGGGGTCCACAATTCCAATGGTTTGAGGATAGGGACACATTGCATAAATCAGCTTGGATAGAGATTTGGCAACTTATAACCAGTAGTAAAATATTCACCTTTTATTTACATATTCCCATCAAACACACACACACACACACACACACACACACACACACACACACACACACACACACTAATGCATTCAGCTTATCTCACTGCCCACCTGAAGTCCATTGTCCTCTTATCAGCAAATATAATTATATTTTCATGGTCTTGCTTCACAATTAATTTTTTTCTTTTTCCTGTCTCAGTTAGTTTCCTCTTTCTCCTCTCATACTTCTGTGAAATACTTTGTGAATTTTCTTGCCCTTGCTCTTCACTCTTGGAAGCTTTCAAATTTTTTTTCTTCGTTTTTTGGCTCATACTTTTCTTTTCCTCTAAACGTCTTTATTTTACTTCCTTTTCTCACTCTTTTGTCATTGTTTTTTTTTTTCTCTCCCTCTTTTTAGGTCATTCTTATACTCTAAAATGAATGCACCTTATAATTTTAACTATAATTAAGTCACCTTTCATATCAGGTGAATTAACATTTTCAACCATATTATTACTAGAGATGTTTCTTTCACAGAATTTAAAAGAAAGGCAGCAACATTTATTATCATAAATGTCACTTCAAACATATTTCTTCATTTACTCAACACATTGTGGCATGCTTTGTGCCAGAACATGTAGTTGAAAATACACTGTCCCTGTTTATGAAAACTTTTGGGAAGGTAGATATGGAAAAATTACAGATCAAAATAATCATTGCCATAATGTAGATGTGTATAATATTCGGAGAAAACCTAGAGGTACACTTCATAAAATCCTAAATATGAAAAATAAAGTAAGCTGGGCCCAGAAAGTGGACTAGTGTCCAGCAAAGAATGAAGGTAAGGCAAAGGAAATACCATGTGATGCCATGGAAATGTGAAACATGGGCATCACTATTATTACAATAGCATGGAGTGCTTGTTGTGGATGCTTTGAAGAGGTAGACCATAATAGAAAGGCCTGACAGTGGATATGATTACAATAGTGAAGGATCTCCTATAGTAAGTGAAAGCCTTTATATTTTATTGTGTAAGATGATGTTTTTCAAACTAAAGCATACATGTCCTAATGATATATTTGCTTAATTATATAAGCTATAGGATTAATATGGTAATTTCTCCAAGAAGATGTAAGGGTATATAAATTTTTAGTCTGTTTTAAATTAGTAGGTGGGAGGTTATTTTGATATTGAAACTTATATGACTATTGTAGTAGAAGACAAAATCCACATGATATTTAAAAGAAAAGAACAGTTTTCAAGAGTATTTGTCTTGAAGTGAGTTCCTCTGTCCCGAGGATTCAATCCCTTAATTCTCAATGAGAATATTTGAGAATTATTACTTACAGATGCAAAAATCGCTGAAAATTTTTTAACGGAGTCATGGCATCATCATATTTGCAAGTATACAAGCTTGGCATGGTGGTGAAAGATTGTATAGGTTAGAAGAAGGAAGACTGATTGGGAGGCTATGGCAGTAGTGCAAATGAAAAATAATGTATTTCATAACACAATAAGGAGTTTTACTCAAGTTTTTGTTGTTTGGCTAATGACAGCTTTTTAAGCCTTATGTCTCTCTTGTGCCCCATGTTTGGGCACTTTCTTTTTTGGCTCTGGCAGGTAATTAAACCATTCAAGCCCTTGACTGTGCACCAGAAACTTCATCCTGGCTTCAAATTCTAATTACAATTTAAAAAAGAAAAAGCCAGTCTCCATTTCTTGCTCTCCTAAGCCATTTTTCAGACTAGCTTGGGGATCCTGCCCTCAAATCCTCAGAAAGGCTTATTATGTAATAATACAACTTTTTATAACCTCTTGGTATGTGTATGGTGCCACTGGTCCTGACATCTGAACCAAATTTTGCATAGGGTTCATTCTGCTTCTGCAAGTTAATCTCAATGTATAAAATAAACATACAAAATATAAAAATAAAAAGATCATGATTTATTGGATGAGGGGAAAAAAGGGGAAGCTGAAATTTCTCTGGGGTAGAGAACAAGGCCAAGTTACACATATGAAATCAGATTAACTAGACATTTTTCAGTAAATGTATTTTTTTTCAAAAAACTTTTTAAAAACATAATGAGAAAAGAGGTAAAGAAAAGGCCAAAATATTCAAAAGAAGGACATTTTGGAGAACCATCAGAAGACTAGCTGAACAGGACTTCTATAACTAAGAATATGAAGAGGTCCATTGAAACTGTAGGAAGGGTGGAGACATGAAATGGACTGGTCCCACACTTGAGTGTGTTGGTTGAGAATCAAGAGGGATATCTCTGCTGCAGAGGTCCCGTGGGAGGAGGAAGGGGTCCTAGGTCCCATGCCAGGGCTCTCAGCCCAGGGTTCAAGTGCTGAGAAGAGTAGTCCCCACAAGTCTGGCTGTGAAAATCAGTGGAGATTCTGACTATCTGAGTGAGATGGAAGGCTGCTGAAAACCCAGATATTCTCTTAGAAAGCCTGCACACACACTCACTTGCAGGCACTCACTCTGTGTTTTAGTAGAGAGACAGCAGTTTGGGAGATGCCAGAGACATATAGGGAAAGACTGACTGAGTCTGTGTATGGTTTTTTTTTTTTTTTAAAATAGGCAAAACACTAGCTTACTCCTTTAATACTCATTCTAACTCATATGACCCATTATTGGTGTTATCAATAGTGAAAATGATATCTTGACCTCTATTTACTTAACTGTTATCCCTATCTCTTAGTTTGTTTTGAACTTGATTTGGAGAAAAAGAGTGGTAGTTATTTAGTTCATTTATGCCTCAACACACTTTTTTGTACATAAAGTTACCCAAGAGTCACTTGACCCATTTGCTTTCTAAAATAATGATTTCAAAAGTCATATAGGATAACAGAAACAAGTCTAATTTAGACTTTTGAGGACATACCTGAGGGGCTAAAATAAGGAAAATTATTTCATTAAAGTTTAAGCACCTGATTATGGGTGCATATTAAATTCTTAATGTAATAAATAAGCCAAATCATGATGCATAGTCTATTAAAAAAAAAACCTCTTTTTCGTAAGATCCATATATAATTTTGAAGAGGAGGAGATGACAGGGCAGTAATATTAGCTAATATCTCATGATATTTTCTAGTTCATTCTAGCCCTTGTATTTTTTAATCTTCTTAGTGGATGTGATGAATTATTTTTATGAATAAGTCCGCCTTTCCAGAGACCGCAAAACCACTCCTTTTTTTATATAAGTATATCTAGAACTCATTATGTAAAGTAAGGAGCAGAACTAAAAAATTACCAGTGGAACTCATAGATGTAATATTTTTTATGAGAACAATGTTTTCTTCTTCTACTTAAAAAAGATTATTATCTGCTATTATTGAAAACTGACTATTTGTTACATAAATACTATAATACTGTTCAAATAAGAATCTCTTCAGCCAGCTCTAAAATGTAGATAGTAGCTAATATGTCAAATATAATAATTTAGAATTATTGGATTAACAGTGAAAATGACATACTTTCTTGAAATTGTATGTACAATTCAGGCTGAGGATACAATTCCCTGGCATAAAATTTAATCACTTTCTTGAATGACATTGTTTTTTGTTGCTGTTTTCCTAGAAAATTTTATGAACATCAAGTGAGTCTATTTTTTTCTTACTTTACAAGTTATTTTCACTATAAAATCAGCATAACTATATTTTAGAATATTTGAAAAATAGAGGTAGAAAACAAATCACTTATAATAATTCTAACAGAACTACTTTTCTGGTTTGGAGTATGGCTTAGCCTCTTGGGTGACCTTGAACAAGTTCTTTAACCCCTCAGTGACACTGGCTCTAAAAGAAGCAAGAATAAAATTAATTTCTACCTTGCCAAGTTAGAGTAAAAATTGGAAATTGTGTCTAAAAATTTTATAGTAAGCTGAGTTCATCAAATCTATTTAAGGATAAGGCAAGTCATGAATTTACAAAATAATTATAAAAATATGTAGTGAATTATTTGTTTTGATATATTTTTGGCAAGATTTTTCTAATAAATGTGATTCTATTTTTATAGTTTATGTAATACACACACAAAATGAGAGAGAGAGAGAGAGAGAGAGAGAGAGAGAGAGAGAGAGAGACAGAATTAGAATATCTTATTTTTCCTATAACATTTTAGTAAGAAATTTTTTTCTGAAGAATCCCAGATTAAGATCTCTTCAGGATGGCTGCATGATGATCATTTTGAATTTTCCTTAACCACTTTTTTACAGATTCCCCTCATTAATCTCTTTTGTTGAAATCTGTGATCCATGACTCTTATAAGTTCCTCCTTCTATGTTTAAAGTCTCATTTGGTGGAACAGATCCAACAGTCAGTCACTTCATGAGTGTCCTAGTTCAGGTTCCCTGGAGGCTAGCCAGTGCTCTGTAAGAAAGAAAAGCATGTATGTGCTGATTTCATCAAGATGAATAAATTTACCTGTCAGAGTGAAGAGTCTTGGGAAATCAACTTGCCACCAAGTGGACGATTGAAGAGATGTTGTCATATCAGGATTCAGAATTGGTTTTTGTTTTGGAAGTAATTAGATTATTGTTGATGGGTGAATCTCTAGCTATTGGGCCCAGGAACAGTCTTCACCCCTGCTGCCACCATTACAAATTTGGCCAAGAATTCATTGTTACAAGTTAGGAATATTCAAAGACAGAGGATGGTTTATGTCAACTGGCTAATTTATTCGGTCTTCTTGGTTATTTAGTGCCTCTCCTATGGTAAATACTCTGTCATGGGCATCGGCGTATGATACAAAGATCTTTACACTTTATGACCATTTAGATAGATCAATACACATACTTCTCCCAGAACTTCTTGTTCTTTATTTTCCAATCTTTGTCTTTCCAGGTCCCTGAAAAAAAATTGTCATTTTGCATTATAAATTTATGTACATTTTGGTTTAAAAAACTTCTCATTCTAAACAAAATGGAATATCAAGTGCAGCATCAAAAGCTTTTCCTGTTAGGATTATTTCCCACATGGCATTTTTTTTCAGGGCCGTCCCAACAGGGACTGCTCTGTATCAGCTATATATATTTCAGCATGTACTCATGGAATGAACTGACTCATTTATATACCAAGCTTGATCTTTATCCTTCTATATGTTTTTCACCTTGATCCAGACCTACACGTATTACTGTGGATTTACTGATATGTGTTGGCTATATCCTATAGCTCCTTTGGCCTAGTACCTTTCATTTTTTAACAAGCCAGCATTTCTCTGAATTACTTTGTGAGTTGCCCTTAATTTTTGTCTGGTAGCTAGGAGAATCAGTGGAGGTAGATTCTGTATTGTCATAAAATGCCTCTCCAGCACCTTATATAAAAGGAGAGAATTGCAGCCTCATTTTTCTCAAGGTTTTTGACTGCTTCATGCCAGGTATCTCCACCAAAGTTTTAGGGTTCCACTCCTTCCTAAACTGAGCCATGATTTTTGCGTAGCACAATTGCCAGAGTTGACAAATCAAGCATCTCTAGAACTTTGCTTTGCTTATAATTAAGTCCTAGGTCTGACTCTTAGCTTATTTGGCCTCTGACATCAGCCGATATGAATCTTATTTTCTTTCTCCAATGCATCAAAAACGTTCAACTGCCATCCTATTCTATTGTCAATTATAGTAACTATTCTTCCAAACCTTTCAAATGCCTGAAATAGTACACCTGCTTTATGATGTACATGCTTTAATTAATTTTCCATGCCACTTTACAATCCATGCACCTTTAAAAAATTTCACTGCTATAATACGCCAGTTGCTATCATCACTCCAATTACCACCCACAATGCAGTTCTTGATGCCCAGACAGCTGGTGATAATCAAACTCCAAATTCTCATTTTTATTCTGCTTTCTGAACCACTTCCAGTAAGAATTGTTTTTAGTTAGGTTCCTCAGAAAATAGTCTCAAGAAGGAAATTTGTATGCAGGAAGTTTATTTAGGAATCTTAGGAATACTTGTGAAGGAGTGAGAGAGTTTGGCAGACTGAGAAGTTGAACTACAACACAGAATATTTGTCTCAGTTGATCCAAAGGGAAACTATGGAGCTGTGATGATCTTCCAGAGTTATTGAAAATTGAGCATAGATGGCTTAGTAATTATACCTACCCCTATTGAACAGTCATTGGATGAAAGCTGTCTTTTGGGCAAAGGCTTAATTTCAGGTAAATGCTTTCTATAGTCAAGGCCAGTTCTCAAAGAAGGACTTAGTTTTGAGCAGTCAGTAAGTCAGTATTCCCAGCATTTGGGAAATCAGTGTCTCATTTAATTTGGTAATAAATGATGATCAAATAAAGAGATGTAAAAATTTCTGAGTCTTTGGTGATTTCTTCTAGTATACTTAGTACTCATCACAACATGTTAGTTCTCTAATAGCTGCTCACTACAATATCCATAGCATATTCTTAGACCATATTCTGCCAAAACAGCCTAATTAGAGGTAGCTGAACATCCAGAAATTTTAACTACATGGTTCCATGCATTCTGATGAACACTAATGCATTTCTTCTCTGAAAGCTGGTAATTGAGAACACTTGATTCCTTTGGTTAATTAGTTAGTGTCCTCTTTAATTATTTGAAGAGTCTACTTCTTGTGAATTGAAGCACATATCCTGCTTTACACTCTTGACAGCTTATCCAATTCTTCAGTGTCCTTGCAGATATAAGCTGTAGTTGTCATTTGTCCATGTCCCCCATGGTCCACTGTCCTTCTCCTTTAGATCTTCTTCACAAGTCCTCCACTATACAAGATTTGTAGATTTATCTCTGTGATAACACAGCTGCCTTTTTTTTCTCTATTTTTTTCCCTATTTTTTGTAGGTCTACAATGGGGGTAAAATACAATGGGAAGCATTCTCTTAGAGAAATAACTTCAGACATGAATTTGTGATGCTACTCTGAGCTTCCAGTTACTTTTGGAAGAGATGCTATAAACTTTCAAATATTCCCTCTAGAAAAATATCTTATTTTAAGGCACTTGGCAGTGGGAGGTATTGATGTGAAATCAAATAAATAACAGATTTTGGAAACTCTAAAAGGGCAGTTTTACTGATTTTTTCTGCTTGAAATGATTAATAACTTTTCAAATATACCTAAATTTCAAGGAAAGACATGTTTCTCATAAAATTTAGTCTATAAGCTATTATTTGCAATCTTTGAAGAAAAATATCTAAATCTAATATACACTATTTTATGTTGTTTATTAAAGTACTATGTGTGATTTAAACATACTTAAAATCATTATATTGTGTTATTAAAATATGTAAAAGTTGAAGGAAAGATTCTCAAACTATTTTTTAGAAAGACTGAAGCAAGCAGCTAAAATTGTCTTTAGGTGGTTCACTCAGAGGTGTAGCAAAAGTTTTAAAAATGTGATCTTCCTTTTTGCTAAGACCATAAAAGATAATCTTATCTTTTGATAAGATTATCAAAGCCTCTTCTCTGAAAAAAAGAATCATCACCCTTGTTATCCCACGAAATTCATCTTTTCTTTCTCAACTGAGATGAAGACTTGATTTGTCCTTCTCTTTCGGTGCCATCTGTGTCCAAATGAGGCTGTTACTCTAACTCAAAGCAGACTAGCAAGAATAAAATAATCAATCTTTACCATATTGCTGCACTTTTGACAGTTAATTTTCTAGAGTAATTTGTCACTGTGAGGAGAACAAGATTTGTCTAAATTTGTGTCAAAGGTTATTGACTGAATTGCCATGTCTTTTTAGTCAATCTATAAATATGGGCAAGTTTGGACAGAGGTTAATGGCCTTCTCCCAAGTGAATGGGTTGTCCAAATTAGGCAGTCAATACGAGGCAGAAAAATTCATTGTTTCATTAATTTCTTGTGGTTAACATTGACTTCATGTTAATCTTGGAAACGTCACTTAAATTTCTTAGTGCTTTATTTAGTGTGTGTGTGTGTGTGTGTGTGTGTGTGTGTGTGTGTGTGTGAGAGAGAGAGAGAGAGAGAGAGAGAGAGAGAGAGAGAGAGAGAGAGAACAGGGCTAAAAATAGCAATGATCATATTCTAGTTTCCACAAAAGATAATCTATGTAGTAAAACTTATATCAAGTCTTTGAAAGAGTTACCTTATATTTTTCACAAAACTGAAACAGCTTTATTGAAGTATAATAGACAATTAGTTGCTCATATTTCCATTGTACAATTCAATGAGTTTTTTTTCAATTATAGTTGGCATACAATAATATATTAGTTTCAGTTGTACAACATAGTGATTAAAGAACTATATAACTCATGAAGTGGTCACCCCATTAAATCAGGTACCCTCTTCCCATTACATATTTTTTACAACATTATTGAATATTTTTCTTATGCTACACTTTATATCACCATGACTATTTGTATGTATCCATTTGTACTTCTTAATCCCTTTGCTCTTTTTCATTATCTTTCCAAGAACCCCCATCTAGTAGCTTTCAAAATATTCTCTATATCTGTAAAATCTTTGTTGTTGTTGTTGTTGTTATTGTTGTTTGTTGTTGATTTTGTTCTTTAGATTCCACATGTCCATGAAATCATGTGGCATTTATCTTTCTCTATCTGACTTACTTCATTCAATGTATTATCCTCTAGGTTCTTCAAGAAAAAATCTTTTCTATCCCTCTTCTTTTAGTCTCTGTGTGTCTTTTAATCTGAAGTGAGTCTCTTGTAGGCAGCATATGGAGGGGTCTTGTTTTCTTATGCATCCTGCTTCCCTATCATTTCATTGGAGAACTTAATTCTTTTCCATTTGAGGTACTTGTTGATAAATTTGTAGTTATTACCATTCTTTATTTCTGTTTTTGATACATGTTTTCTTTCTTTTTAAAGAAGTCTCACCAACATGTCTTGAAATACTGGGTTGGTGTTGATAAATTTCTTTACCTTATTTTTGTTTGGGAAGCTCTTTATATGTCCTTTGACTTAACGATATCCAGCTTTGCTGGATAAAGATTTTTGGTTGTAGATCCTGGCTTTCCAACACTTTAAATATTCTGTACCAAATTCTTCTGGCCTGCATAGTTTCATTTGAGAAATCAGCTGCCAGCTCCCTTGTAGGTTACTAACTGCTTTTCTCTTGCTGTTTTTAAAATTCTCTCTTTGTATTTAACATTTGGCATTTTAATTATGATTTATCGAGATGTGTCTTTTTGAATTTACATTTTTGGGGGACTCTCTGAGCTTCCTGGGGTTGTATGTCTATTTCCTTCACCAGGTTAGGGAAGTTTTTTATCATTATTTCTTCAAATAGATATTCAGCTTCTTGTCCTCTTCAGGTATCCCTATGACACATGATGTTTTTACCCTTAATTTTATTCCATAAGTTTATTAACTTATTATTATATTCTTGGTTACTTTTTTTCTTGCATTCTGGTTGGGTGTCCTTGGCTTCCCCATCCTCTATATCTGTGGTTTAATCCTCTCCTTTATCCACTCCGTTGAGCCCCTCTAATGTGTTCTTTACTTCTGGCTGATTCCCTTTTATAATTTCCATTTTCACTTTTATGTTATCTCTGTTAAAGTTTGCACTGAGTTCATCTACAGTTCCCCTAAGTTCAGTGAGCATCTTTATAACCAGCATTTTGCACTCTGAATCTGTTAGATTCCTTGACTTCATTATTTCTTAATCTCTGTTCTGTTCTCTCATGTGGTTTCTGCTTCTTTTTCTTCCCATCTTGGTTGCCTTTATGTGTCTGTTTCTATGTATTAAGCAAAGCTCCTAAGTTTTCTGGTCTTATTATCATGGCTTTGCATAGTAGGTGCCCAGTGGCATAGTCCTGAGAGGGGTTAAGCTTCAGGTCAAGTTTAGCTTTAGACTATGCCCCTCAGGGAGTTACTTGTTAAAATTCAGCAAGAAACCTGCAGATGCAGTGCTCAAGAGGCCTCACCTGAATGCTGCCAGCAGCCACCAGTGTGGGTCTTGCAGTTGGCTCAGCAAGGAGCACCAGACTCAGGGAGGACATACCTAGATGTGACTTGGGTGGGGCTATGAGTTGGGGGAAGCAGAGTTTCAGGGAATGCTCTGGGAGCAGTGACCTCTGTTTTCCAGTTTGATGATGTCTCAGCTATGGTGGTGCTGTGTCTGTGCACTGAGAGCAAGGAGGGCTCAAAGGGGAGCAATGGATACCACTAGCCCTTCTGGTCCCCTTGTGTCCTCTTGAAAGTCCCTGGTGTTCCTCAAGCTGCCGACAAGGCTCTGGTGCTATGAGTGAGCAGGTCTGTCACTACAAAAGTCTGATTGCAGATGTGTCGTCTAAATATGTCTGCAGCTTCCAGCTGATACAGCCATAGACTTTGTCTCACTCAGCCACTGCAGATGCAGCCTCATGTCTTCTCCCTCTTCGACCTCCAACCGTTACAAGGTGATTTCTTATTTCTCTCCCTAATTGTAGGGCTTCTGTTCATCTAAACCCCAGGTGACTCTGCTTGCTTTTTGCTCCATATTTCTGTTTCAACTTTGATGTGTTCACAAGAGGGGATGAGTGAAGCTTCTATCATCTTGATTCCAAGAAAAAGTATTTTTATTTAACTTCTGTAATATTTTGTGGATGACTTTTGTTTTGGAAAAGTCATGTTATATTTACACTAATAGTAATTATTAACCTTAGGCCAAATTATTATTTCTTATTTGTTTTCAGAGTCTGATATTGGGAATATGTCTAGTGGCTATGTTAAGAATTTTATCATGGTTTCTGGTATGTTACTTTTCTTGCTCACTTTAATAATCTATTACTAATAGTTAGATTATAAGTTTTTATCAGAAAACATTCTTTCTCAATTTATACCAATGATAATGTTTTCTCCTTAAGATTGGGGAATAAAGCAGGAAGAACACCAGTTGACATATTATGGTTAAACACTAATAAGACTTAAAAAAATTTTTTTTTATTTTTATGGTGATATTGGTTAACAAAATCCAGTAACTTTCAGGGGTACAATTCAACAGTAAGGCATATACATATTGCATTGTTGGACTTCAGATCTATAGAAATGTAAGATAAATTGGTGTTGTTTAAGCTATTAAATTAGAAGTAATTTGTTAATGACACAATAAACAACTAATAGGTAAATTACATCTATATTTTACAAATGAGGAGATGAGTTAGGATACAATTTAAAAAAAGAACTTTATTTCAGTTTTTAATGAAGAGCCTGGCATATGGTAAGCACTTACTGTGTTTGTTAAATGAATGAATGAATGAATGAATGAATGAATAGATTTAATTTTTCATGTGTTTTTCATGTGTCTTCCTCAAACTAAAACATATTTATTTTTTAAATTAGGTATATTTCTAATGGGAATATTTTCACTAGTCAGTAAGTCTATACATCTGTTCAAATCACCACTTTCTGAGGGTATACAAGATATGACTCCTCAATAAGTGTTCAACATATTTAAAGGACAATATAGAGTCATCAGAAGTTAAGAGTATACATTAATTACTCAAGACAAAAGTAAAAACTGTATTTTAATATAGTACCTGTGTGATTGGAAAATATATAAATTGATATTTATCTCCCTATTTTAACCAAGATCAACTAAATAATTCTCTTCTGATTCTCACCCTGGAGAATAGTATTTTCTATATGAGAAACAACTCAATTGCTATTCTCTTCCTGTAATTTAGAATGTCTACATTTGTTATGTTTGATTTGAAAATTTGAAAACATTTTTGGAACAATTATATTTTATCTGTTCATAGTATCTTAACACTAATGGGACATCTACAGAAAAGAACTTTGTTATATGTCCATTTCAACTGCCAATCTCTTTAAAGTATCCTATTCTTCTTATTTTCCCCATAGTTAATTTCCATATGCCACATAGCCTGAAATTTAGATCAAACTTATATATCTTCTTGTACTGGTGCAAATCAATAACCCAGTTTCAGCTGCTCTGGAAAATGACAGCCTATCTATTGGAGAAAGTTTCTGTGAAGTCTTAAGCTTTATGTATAACATAGCTTATATTTTAATCATTTCATCACAGATATAACACCTAAATTTGATGAAAATATCCCCAGATAATTTTGAATACTATAGCAACAGACAAATACAATGTTTTATTTATGGATACAATATTTAAATGGTTTCAGAAAAAGTTGAGATCACTTAACTTAAGATGATTAAACAAAGGACAACCCAAAGAGCTTGATGGAGATAGACTTAGGTCTTGAAGTATGTGTAAAATTTAATTAGGCAAAAGTGAAAAGTAGATTACTTAGATGGGAAAGTACCATGGATAAAAGCAGTTGGTGGAAACCTGCAAGGTGTTTAAGGGCAGAGGTACCTGACCCCTGGGAAACGAACTGGTACTGGTCCAAGGCCTGTTAGGAACGGGGCTACACAGCAGGAGATGAGAGGTTGGTGAACCAGTTACACTTCATATTTGCAGCTGTTTCCCAGTGCTAGCATCACTATCTCAGTTCCACTTCAGATCATTAGTCATTAGATTCTCATAAGAGCACTAGTGCCTGATGCCAAGAAGGTTGGGAACTGCTAGTTTGGAAGATCACAAGCAGACCAGTTTAAATAAAATTAATTGTAAATTCATGAGGATTATAGAAAATAAATCTGAAAAGTTATGTTGGAGCAAGATTGTAAAAAGTATTGAATGTTAAATAAAGATTTGAACCTAACTCAAGTCACTGAGTTTAGTCAGTCTTTTAAGAGGAATAATGTTATCATAAAAAAATTGTTATACGTTCAAAAAGTGTAACCTGCTATTTAAGTGACAGTTTAAAGATATTATAATTCTATTCAAATGACTTGATAACATAAACATACATATGTAAGTTTACAAGTAGAAAAGAGATAGATAAGCAACTTCTTTATCTTTTTAAGACATGACTTCAGAGTCTTCAAATGAGTAAGAGTATATGTTGAATAGAAAATAGTGAGTGGGAGACTATGTATTCAGCATTAAGTTGTATTTGTGGATTTGGTGAGTTTGGATATTTGTCTATTGAAATCTCTTGCTGCTTACTGTTTTGGTTGAATATACTGTTGAGATGAGAGCCTCATGGGCAGGCTGGCACTTCAGGTATCTAAGGATTAACCTGGTGATAAAAAAAAAAAACTCATTATAGGAGAACTGATGATACATTGTGTTCAATTGACTGAGATGAAATAAATTGGCTTTTTCTAAAAAGCTTGTTTCAAAAATGCAAGCATATGATGTATTACAAAAAAGAAGAAAACTGGATGAAAGTTTTCTCATCAAAACAAACCTAGCAATTTAAAAAAAAATCTTGAATGTAAATGTAAATTTCATGCATCAAGGAAAAGTTAATAAATGTTTAACAATTTATTTCATGAGACAGACTTGTATGCTGTTGACATAGGACTTAAGATAGAGTAGACCCTGCAAGTTAACACTACATTTAAACATATTTGAAGATAGAAAATTCTGTTTCAAAATATTTATTTCCTGTTAGTTTTGAAAGATTTCTCATAAAGTTGAAACAAAATATAACTTCTAAGACTGTTTAATAAAAACACCCAAATTAATTCAAATAAATGGCATTATGAGTTATAATTTCTGGTACTTTACTTAAATATTGAGCAACGTGTAAAATTTTTATTTTGATGATCAAAGGTTACATGTCACAATTATTTAAAATATATTTATTTTCTGTTAAAATGCTGTTGTTGTTTTTTTCATAACATGCAGTATGAATTACAGGTGCAGAAAATATCAATCACTATAATAGGTCTAGCCCAGGCTCAGAAACTTGTGATATGTCTATCTCTAGGACTATCCAGAAGTGCAGTTGCTATAGGTGAATGGTAAGACACCTTAGGGCTTCTATAATGAACAGAAACTTGTTAATTCTCAAGACCTTGGGTCTCTGTGTGGATACACATATTATGTGTGTATTGTACCTTATTTCTTCACAATTATCTCTTATCCTTCATTCTTTCTTCTTTTTTCCCTCTTTAGGTTTATTCAGTTTTCCCATGGTTGTACAATAAAACCAAAACAAAAAATTAACATTTCACTTGACATTGAATCTTTTCTACTTTTGTTGTTTATTTCAGTTCAGCTTCCAGCCTTTCACCTATTTCTATTCCTGATGAAGACTGTCTACCGTGTGATTCCATTTATATTACATTCCAGAAAAGGTGAAAGTTTAGGGACAGAAATCAGATCAATGGTTTCCAGGTCATGAATGTGGGAGAAGAAAATTGCATGTAAAGAAATACACTATTGAAGGAGATGGAAATATTTTATATTTTAACTATATGGTATTTACATAATTATATGGGGTTGTCAAAATATATAGAACTGCATGTATTAAAATAAAAATGAATTTTTATTTTTATTAAATATACATCTATAAACCTGTCTTAATAAAAATGTAGAGCCACAACAGGCTACCACAGGCTAGTCCAACAGTTTCTATTAAGTGCCCAAGAGGAGTTTCTACTATAAGCAGCAGATATCAGAGCAGAATATAAGAAAGGAAAGCAATGGTTCATAAAAGTTGTAGACTCTGTCAGCACCATTTTATATGACCTTGGGCACTATTTTTCAGTAAGCCAGTGGCTTCCTACTCAAAGCAACAGGAAGTCTTATTCTTAGGGTTATCTGTGCCCATTCTGTCCATGTACATTGACAAACTGAAATACCAGGAAGTTACCATTTCAGAGGGAAAGTCCTCAACCAACAACTTACTGGAGTTAGTGGGTAATACCCTTGGTTCCTTGCCCCGCTCCCATTAAGATGGAGCTCCAGTACCTACAAATGGTATCCTGTTTGATAAAGTATTCTTTTTTTTTTTCTTCACTTCCCCACTGTCCTACAGGTGTTTCTCAGAATCACATGCTCAATAAACCACTTTCACTCACTTCTTGACTTCAAGTGTACTTTTGAAAGAACCCTGACACAAAAGGAAACTAAAAATAACAAAGAAAATTATCCTATTAGTAATATAAGGCTACACTTAATATTAGTCATAGGCCCTGTGCAATTAATATATTGCTGACAAAGTCTCTCTTTGACCAAATTTTAGTCAGGTTCCTTTGAGTTGAATAATTTCTTATATATTGGAGATTATTAATAGTCAAGATAATAAGAGCAAGAAAGATATTGTAACAAGCTAAACAAGTAATATTTTTGTTGGAAGAAAAGAGTATCAATATAATATTACAGAATTATTTCTCGAAACTAGTTTATTCTTAAAAATCATGATTAATTATTACTTAAAATAGATTTTTGTTTACTAATATAAAATCTGTTTTTTTTATTGATTTAAAAAAATTCTAAATAACACAAGACTTCCTTTGTGTGACTTGTTTATAGTGTATAGATTTTTAATATAACTGCTTGTTTCTTATCTATATTTATGCATTTAATTATTCTATAGCTGGAATATAGGCATGCTTGATATAATTCAACTAATGCAGCTTCTGACAATGTGGTCTGGCTGCAAAACCAGCAGTATGTACAAGTACAAAGAAATTGATTATTCTTGTACAAATGTCTTAGGTCTTCTGTAATTTATAAAACTCTGTGACAGGCTTTTAAAATGGTGACTGATGAGGCAAGTTACAGTATGCCTGCCAGGGGAAGTTAATTAACATGCAAAACAAACATGATGGTGATGGTTTGGTTCCAAGTAATCTAAGAGAAGAAAATCAGTCATTACTAGAAATATTGCACAATTGAGGAAAGATATACTCCTATGCTCAAGGAAAATGTAAAGTGCTCATTCTTACTCAATGGACAGTGGAGCAGTGTTCATGGACATATATGAAGAGAAGAGCCCTCATTACACTTCACATGGCAGAAAGAACACTGGCTTGGGAGTTGAGGGACTTGGTTCACAATCTTATCTCTGAAGTACATTATTTGAATTTTGAACTTGATAAAGTTCAGAGGAATCTATAATTATTATAATATTTTATAGATAAGGAAAACTAGCTGATGACAATTGAAGAATTTGTCCAAGTTCACACAGTGACTAAATAGTGTGCCAGTTTTCAAAATTAGACAGCAGGATTTCAGAACTCTGCTGTTAACTATCATGTAATACTGCCTCAAAGTGGAATTGTTGAAAAAGTAATGTTTATAATCAGCTTTGTATAAAACTGTGTTCTAAGCACTGTGCATATAAAGTGGAATAAGACATTATGATATATATTTAGCAAAGTAGGAGGTCAGTAAAGATTATGAATAATATAAGGAAGAACAAGTGTCCTCAAATGCTGAGAAAAAGAACCATCTCTCAGAAATGTTATAGTTTTACTGCAGGGATGGAAGTTTTTTATGCTTGAAGTCCAGGTGAACCTTAGACAACAAAGATAATAGAAAAAAGGCATTCTGGAAGAGGAAAGGCAGAAAAATCAAAGGTTTATTCACTGTGTTTTTTTGGAGGAGGTGCAATGAGATAAAACTTTCCATTTCTTCAGCAATTTGACTATGATAAAATTGCTGCTCTCAACAAGCTCATTGTGAGTTTCTTCTCATTAATTCAACTAGGCTGGATTTCTGCATTCAGAAAGACAAGGAGTCCTAGCATTTTACAGAGTTTGATTATAGGCTCAAAACTATTTTTTATTTGATGATAATGCTCACTACCATGGAGAAAATGGTTGGTTTATTTATTTATTACATGTAAATCTTTGGAAAGCAGTTGTTTCTACAAGTAGAATGTCATTAAGTTTATTTCTAGGCTAACCTGAAATCTGAATATATTCTGAGATTTCTTGTCAAAAAGAAAAATTGCCAGTTTACACATGATAAAACATATTGTTTTGTGGTAATTCCATGTGAGAAGAAAGATCTGAAGATTGAAATAATTCTTCCCATTATCTATCTTGTCTAATCAAAATGATGTGCCATATGTCCCCAAGCCATATGCCCACTATTTTTTTTTTTTTTAATTCTGGTTTCTGCTAGACAATTAGCTCTGGTTGTTAATTTTTTCATGTTATGAATCTTGTTTGGCTTATTCTACTATTTCCTTTAAATCTGGATTAGGTCCCAATAACATAATGGAGAGAAAAACACCATATCTTCAACATCTTTGGTTATTTAAAAATGCATGGAAATATACTCTTTGGAATAGAAAATTTTGTAATTCCATTAGAATCCTCAAGGTGACTTAATTGAATGATTTTATCTTAGAATTAACAGATACATATTCTTGTCTATGGTAACACTATAAGCTATTACATATTTAATTAACATACTGTAATGTAATAATTTATTCTTTTGAAGTTATAGAAAATAAATAGGAAAAAATGCAGTCTGTATTTAGGCTATTTTTACACTAGACTACTAAATATGCAAAAAAAAAAAAAAAAGGTAACTTTTGGAAAAAAAGATGAGGAGCCAAACTGGTTTGTCTAGAATGTCGATTCAATAGTTCTCTAAAGCTATGTGTGTGTAGAGCAGTGAAATGCAACTGGAACAGAGAGTGCCACTGAGATAGATGCTCCTGTCTTAAATGAGCTTAGTAGGGATTGAAGTGTATGTAAAATAAATGAGCAAATGAGTGGATGAATAAAGATATTTTAACCCAAACCAAACTTTCCACTTGACATGAATGAAGATTTGAATTCATACCATTTGAGTTAAATGGAAATTTAAATCAAGGCTGAATTGGCCTCATGTACAGTACTGGCTGGCATAGAGAAGACACCCAGAAATGAAGATATAGGACTTTAGGATGAACCAAGTCAGCACAGGATAGTGGAGGAAGCTTTCCAGATTTAGATTATAAACACATGAATTTTACTCCTCATTTCATTTATTTATTGGTTCTACAGACATTAATGAAGGCCTACTATGTGCCAAGCTATATACTGGACACCAAGAATATCAACATGAGGGGTCCTTACTCTCAAAGCCCTCTGGTAAAATGAAAGAAACTAATAAGCAAGCAGTTTATCTCAATTCAATGTGATTCATGCTATAATAGATATTTTTTCCAGGTTTTATGGGAGCAGCATAACAAACAAGCACAGCTGCTTTCATGGTTAAAATAAGTTTTATAGAAGAGGTGGAATACAAAAATCCCAGACTTAGAATTTTAAATGGAAGAGCAGACTTTGTAAAAACATAAATGGGTGAAGAGTTTGTTGTGTTTAGAAAATATGAGATGTTCCCCATGGGTGTATTGAGCATGTTCGGTTGGTACCTGGTAATGAGAGACGAGGCTAGTAAAACTATTTGGGGATAATCTGTGAAGTAGTTTGTATAACATGTAAGGGGGATTGAATTATTCCGATAGGCAGGTAACATGTATGTTTTAGATCAATTGAAAGATAATCTACACAGGTAAAATTCAAGATGAAGTCTTACTCTATGTCATGCAATACCTATAGATGAATTAATTTGTATATTTTTTAAAAATGCATTAAATCTTACTGAACTTTAGTTTTCTTATCTAAAAAAAAGAGAAGGTAGACAAAAATATTACTGAGGCCTTTCTAACTCTGTAGTCCTATGAGTGACAAACATCATAGAACCTGTTCATAAGTGATTTATTATTGGATATCCTTGATGCTTATAATCTTCACAATTAAACTCATTCATTTGTACATAGGCATTATCTGAGAAAGTACATATTAAAAGATATTCTAATAGAAGATATGGGATCATCTGTTGTCATTTTAACAAGAGATAATTGTCAGTTGGATGGCTTTTTTATAAGCCATAAGTTATGATTGCTATGGCCTTGTTAGAAGCCTACAGAGACATCGGAAGAAGAAAGGCAAAGTAACTTAACTCTTTGTGGGGTGAGATTCTAGGTTGTGTTAAAATATTTGTGATTGTGTGTGTGTGTGCACATGTGTACATCTGTATCTACTTTCTTAGGTCAGAAGAAGGTATGATTGTGCAGATAATAACACAGCAAATGAAACCATAGTTTTGGTAGTCTTCTAAAACCACTTGAGACTGCTAATTTTAACTTGGTAATTCTATGTAGAAATAGACTAAATAACATTCTTCACTAAGTACTGTTTTCCTTTGGGTTTTAAAATGTAGCTGATTAGGTTCTGTCTAATGATTTTTATTAGAAATTAGAATTGGTAATTGTGTTTCCATATTGAATTGTTCAATATTGACAGAGAAACAAGGCCCATCCTGACATTTCCTTTTGTGTAATTTTAGGGTGAAGAGGAAAGAAAGAGATTTTTTTTTCACCTCTCTTTCTTGTTGAGGAAAACAGATATTGACTGGACATAAGTTGTTAATGATAGTGCAAGAATACTTAGGATGATTTGTAAACTTTTTGAAAAAAGTTACTTTATTTTCTTAAAAACATGTTATACATACATATATCCAATACATTCATTCACTCAAACTCTAAGAAAAATCAGATACCTGCAGATCTAATATTAGTTCTCTGACAAAACAAACAAACAAACAAACAAAACCATCACCAGTCTTGTTTTAAAATTCCAATCAAGTGGATTAAAACAATTCTATATTGTATTTATAATCTTCAAGAACCAGAGCCCTACCTGTCTCTAAAGCTTCTAGTTAATTCAAACCCAGAACTCAAGAGCTCTTTTTTCAAACCAGCTAAGGATTCTCTTTAGGAATAGTTTTATGATAATGGAAGCCAAGTGAGAAGCTCATTTTATTTTGCAAATCATGTTTTCCATACACTAATAATTATGAAAAAAAGGAGAAAAAAGCATATGCAAATTCTCATTTAATAAAAAAATACTAATTGAAAATTATTTTAAACTCATGTAATGACTTACTAGTCAATTATAAATATTTATGTATAAAAAGGTTTTGTTGTTTCTTGTAATTCATACAATTAGGTGCATAGTTGTGTGCATTTGTGCACATGGATTTGTCTCTATTCTTAGGAGACACAAAGGACAATATGATAAATCCAGTTCCAACACTGACAGAAGTGATCTTGAGTGACTTGATAATTTCAATGACATTTTCTTCTCAGCAGAATATGGCTAAACAATGTTCTATTATTTTTCTCATTGAATTTTTCTGAGGTTGATATAAGACAAAACATGGAACAGCATTTTGTAAATTATGAAAAGCTATAAAATCCATAGAATTTTCAGAATATAATATTAAATTACTAGGTCTTGCTCAAAATATGGCAGTTAACCTACTATACTATAAATTTGCTTAAATTCTGATTTTGAAATCTTTCCACATTATAATATCTACTCTCTTATTCTCATTAAATAGAAAGACCTAAAAAAGAGATTAACCTTGTCCTTTAATCATGCTTTTAAAATACATTCTATATACATCAAAGGTCATGATAATTAAATTTATTGGCTTACAGATGAAAGCAGATGAAAATTAGATGCAACCTATTCCATGTAATTATATAATGCACTATTTTATAAATACCTTTAATGAAATAAAAACTGAGAAATGTAATATTTAATTAAGCCTTTAAATAAAATCTTTAATTTAATGTTTGATAATATTTATAAATATATTTTAAATTTCTTTCTGTCATCTCTACTCAAATTCCAGCTGACAGCCTTAAGCAAGACTCAGATAGACTACTAAATATAATTTCCTGACCTGACTTTTTGGTCAGAATCAGTCTGTTCATCATTTCACGCTATAAACAAATTGAGGTGAAAAAGAGTAGCCAAACATTATTGGAAGTAAGAGAAAGAAAAATCGATCAAACTCAGCAATATTAAAAATTTTACATTTTAATAGACGAGTTTTACAAAATTGTGACTTGAAACTGCTTTTATGCTAAATAAGATTTGATAGAAAATGACAGCATGTGGACTGTTAGTTATCATACATTAGATAGTTTTTTGGCTTGGCTATCTTGAACTCATTGAACATAAAAGTTTAGTATTACACTTTTGGTATTAAGCACATTTCTTGATATATCAGTACAATATATCACATCATCAAGGATAATCAAGTACGGTTAAGAGAATTCTGAAACAAACTAGGAATCAATTACATACATTAAAGTCATTAGTTCATTATTTAATGTGCACATCTGCATACTGGGTTCTATTTTGGTTATTCAAATTCTCACTTCCAAAAAAACACTAGAGAATAAAGAATACCAGCTGTTAGATATGACATCTGTTTATTAATGCTGAATCAACAAAAGTAAAGAGACAAAAACTATTTAGATAAAGTGAAGCAGATTACCTACATGCTAACATCTGTGTTCTTAAAATTTCATGAACTTACTCATCAGTGGCATTTGTGGGTAACTTATGATTAAATAAGTGACATTAAAAATCTATCAGTACATTTTGACTTCCAAATAAACATTAAATATATAGTAGTGATGGTTAATACTAATACTAATAATGTTGTTTACTTTGAAGGGAATGTTTAATTCTTGCCTTTAAGTTTCCCTTTCTGTGGCTTGAACTCATTTTAGCCAAACACATGGGCTTTCTTTCCTTTACTCACTCTCCACAGTGGAGACAAATGTAAATTATTGAATTGTTAAGAGTTGGGGAAAATAAAATGTCCTAGTGAGCATCATTCTTTCTTCCTTTCTCTTGGGAACAAATAGTGTTTATGTAGAAAAGGTCTTGTGTAGATCCAACCTTGCTTGGGTATTTCTAATTGACTCTAGGGTGCAATAAGCATACTTGCTTCTCACACCTAAATCCACATATTTCCAACTTGACCTCTTTTCAAGATGGTATTTTAGTTCTCAAATTTCTATCCATTCTTTCAATTTTTTAATATGTTCAGAACTTGAGAAGCAGGGTATAAGTTATTGAACTTTTTCAGAGACCTTGATGTCTACCTTAGAAGACCATGTTAGTATTAAATAAAATAATTCAGTTACAGTGCATTTAATAAACTTCAATAAATATGTTGGTTACTGTTACCATAGGTCAGTCTGAAATTAACTATCCATAAACCAGTAATTACATATGTTTTAGTAATTTATACAATATATAATTTACAGTGATTTTTCAAATGCTGTTGTCTTAGCATATTTTCAACCAAACATTGAAGCATTTTTGTGCTAGTGTTAGATTGTACTAAAAGCCAAAAATTTTGCTTCAATGATTATTTAAGAAATAATATTGTACAAATATATTGGCCCAAATTATAGACACTCTAGAATCTCCTACCCTTCCCCTCAAACTAATTTATAATATTTGATATATTAAACATACTAAGAGGCTTGATATTTTTCCCCGAAAAAAAAAATCTGTATTCTCTATCTTAGAAAGATGCTTACGTGGGTTGGCAATATCCACCAGTCCCAGTTCAATTAAGTATATTATAATTCATCTCAGACTCCAGTTAAGTTTATCTTTATTTTTATTTTACAGAGAGAGTCCAAGTATAAAAGTTGATACATAGCTGAACTATATAAATTTTTTATTAGGTTTGATATAAATTGCAAACTTGACTGTAGAATACTCTTCCTAAGATTGATATAGAATAATGTAGTCCAAGAAAAACATCACTTTACACTAATGTGGCAGAAAATAAGTATCTAGTTTGTCCCTATTCCAATGAAGAGAAAGTTAAATGTTTTTTCTTTCAGAGTAGAAATATAATTTAATATTTTTATAAAACAGACTTAAGAAATTCAAGGATAAATCTAGATCTAAATTTTATTATGTATTATCTTATTCATTTGCGAGTAGAATTATGTAATAAAAATTGTTTTGATATTGTAAAATGAAAACTGGAAACACTTTAAAACATAAAATTTCCCTAAGGGAAATAAAAGTGTTGTTTCACATTGAACATTTGCTCAGGTATTAAAGCACAGAAGCCAAATGTCCTACAAATGACAAGGTGCCCTAGTAACAATCCTGGAGGCTTAGAAAGATGTGTATCTGGTTAATGAGGGAGAGGAAAAACCTGAACCAGTTTCAGAAAAAAACCTACAAGAATAGTTCACTATGCACTGTTCCTGTTGTTTAATATTATTTCTAAGACTTCAGAAAAACTAGTCCAGTTAGTTCAGGCCACATTTCAATGTCATAACTGTCATGTATCTAAAAGGAACAAATTTACTTGTCAAGTTCATGTTACTGAGACAATACTGTAGCAACATTGCATTATGTTTGAGTTTGAGTGTTAAAGAAGAAATTCACATAAGAAAAGAGAAAATCATTTTCTGATATAGCACCACAGGAAGTGTGCTTGTAGTGGCATAAAAGTAAACTTCACAGGATAGCAAAAACATTATCAATGAACACCTGGCCCACTGTGCTATAATTGATATCAAAACAGCCCTTGGGGGGATGATCCAATTTAGTATCATTTTTCCTGGTAGAGGAGAATTTCTTATATGCAATTGGTACATTAATTTTTGAATTGCCCTTTTTAACCTTTTAAATCAATTGAAATGCATTCAGAAAGTGTTAATTTTTTCACCAAGTCAGAATTTGAAGTTACGAATACATGGAGTTTTTATCTATGACTCTCTGATAAAACATGCCATATTTTGAGTTAAATTTTGCCAAACATTAATTCTCTGTTAAAGCTCTGTCCAATTAACTAAGGAAATATGTAAGCATCATCTTGCTCAACATGAAAATTTGAAAGCTATCCCCTTGATTTTGAGCATGTAAAGAAAATGAAGAGAGAAGATGTTCAATACTTCCTTTGATGAGTGTGATGCAATAATATAATATGTTTATTAATTTCTTCTTGTTTTGTTCATGCAGAGAAATCTTAGAAAACTGGTTCTGATAAACAGGGAGATTAGAATTGGATAAGAGCATTGCTTATGGCAGTGTTCGATAGCTAGCCAGACATGCGCAACAGGGGAACAAAAGAACAGGGGCCCAGCCTAGAGGCCACTCAAAGAACTCTCCAAATGGTAGCAGAATTGTAGGTTAGCACAAGTGCCCTAGGCAAAGAGTTATATAGCAGCCAAGTGTCAATCAAAATGATCTCACTTGTCAATCACCTAAGAATGCCTTTGAAACCACTCACTACAACTCTAATATAATGCAGACCTCGCCCCTTCCTTAGGGTGGTTGTAGTTCTCTTCCCTAAAACCAAGTTCCTCCTTGAAGTGAGCTTTGTCTTTCTAAAATATACTTTCAATAAATCTTTTCTAAATCTCACTGATCTGTGATTCTTCACTGTGTCAATAAAGAAAAACCAAGGAAAAATGCTAATTACACTTCTGTGCCATTATCCACTCCCCTCCCCAGCCATTGGGGTGTCATTAAAGTTCAAATTGCCCCCAATGGTAACAGCAGGATACTGTCAAAAAGAGGTACCATATGTAGTCAAAGCAGATTTAGGTAATGCACAGTAAACTGAACTGTGTTAGAAGGGTAGAAGTGAGTTAATGTATTAGTTTCAAGATATCAAGCAAGTAAATATAAACTTTTATAATATATTATAAACTATTATACTATAATGGAGATATACATGTATGTGTATATATATATATGTATATATATATATATACACATGTATGTGTGTGTGTGTGTGTGTGTGTATATATATATATATATATATATATATATATATATATATATATATATTTCAAAAGAAAAATTAGTAAAAAATTGAAGTTTGCACCCAAGGTCAGAATTTTAAAATATCAGGAATAAGTAAAGTTTTAGATTAAGGTAGTAAAAATTGAGCAAGGAATTCCTTCAGGAATGGGATGCCTCATATTGGATTGATTCAAAATAAAATAAGCAAACCAAAAATAAAAACAAGAAAAATATAAGATTAAATAAGAAACTGATAATAAATAAATAAAAATTCTTTATTTCTTTGTTCCTTCAATCTTCCCTATATTTTCCTTGATAGCTAAGAGAGAAGGAGTTAAATAATTGTTATGATTATAAAGGAAGATAATTGTTTACCTTTAAGACCATGTGGAACTCTGGAGGGACATATACAGATGCTAGAATTTCAAAACTATTAGAAAGCAAGTAGGTAAAAGAAGAGTCCATGTACTTTTTTTTGTGAAGTTCTAAAGAAAACAACTCAGAATAATAGGAGCTAATATTGATAAAGTTATAAAATCACATCTTAGTCTTTATTAATGTTAAATTTTGGTCTAAAACACTACATTTAAAAATGTAGAAACTATTTACAGTAGAAAAGGTTAGAAGTTAAAACTGCTGAATTTCAGGGTTATGAAAGAGGCAAATCAATCAATCATTGAGTTTCTTGCTTATAACAAAGAATTAGAAATACAGAGAGAATAAGGGCATAAATATTACGGTAATAAGCAGAAACAAAATACTAAAAGAACATAACAGAGGGAGTATTTCTGTAGAAAATTTTAAGGGTAGCATAGGGGTGGATGCTTAATTAACAAACAATGTTTGTACCACATTTTGTAGTTTGAACAGGATTTGCCTGTTAGAGAACAGCATGGATGTGTCTGTGTCCAGAGGTAGGTGGTCAGAGATTTCTCCCTTCTTTCTTTCAAAAGAAATACCTTGAACAAAGGAAAGTAAGTGAGCACAGCTTGCTTAAGGGTTCATCAAACACAATTGTATCTGATGGGGTTCGTGGGTTAAGAGGGGCAGAAGATCATACTGGGAGAAGGTATAATATGATAAAAAACCGTTATTCATAAAATTCCAGAATAGTTGGAGAAGGCAAACTGGAGAGGTGGGGTGAGTTCCCAAGGAGTATAGAAGCCTTCATGTGACTAAAGCATGACTGAGAAGAAGAGTCTGTAGCACGGAGCCACAAAAACTGAAGGTCAGTGATGAAGGGCTCTGTGGGAACATGATCTGTGTGTGTGTGTGTGTGTGTGTGTGTGTGTTTACATTGTTGTTAAGCAAAGTTGAGTGTGATTTGACCATCATAGAACAAAGAGAAGGAGTGATATATTGAGATCTGGATCAAAATCAAGTCAGCATGCACAGATTAAGGGAGTAATCCCATAAAAACAGACAGAAGAGATCATCAGACCCAACATTCATTTTACCTGAAGAGATTAAAACGTGCTAACACCAAAGAGAAAGGCTTGAGGGGCCAGTGTTCACCCAGATCAGAGCTGAGTAGGACCAGAGAGTTAGACTTAGATTGAGTCAAGTTAAGGAGTTCCAGTTTTATTCTGAAGGCCCAACTAGAAACAGGCAAGCATACCAGGCTCTATCTTCATTCTTCCTTTTTTCTTTTGCCTGCAGGAAAACATTTTGCTAACAGAATCATTTAAATCACTCTTTCTTTGCATCTTTTTTTCCACTGGTAATTATAATTTTTTTTTTTTTGTCCACTACCCTCATCCATACATGCGTACACACTCAAACACCCAGGTCTTATATTCTGCTTTAGTTAATTTCTGTCCTTGCATATACCCTATGTGATATCAAAGTGATATATGATATGTGCATGTAGGACCACCACTTTGAGTTCCATCTATTGTGTAGTGCATTGCCTGTGGTGGCACAGTAGTGATTTTCTTTTTGTGTAATGGCAAGTTGAAAGTACTGGTGAATGTCATATACCACATTAGGTAGGAAGTTAAAAATAAAACCAATAGTGTTGGTAAATGCCCCATTTCATCATGCAAAATGTCTACACAAAAAAAAAATGAGTTACTTTCATTAAGCATTACTATATCTTATAGAGAAAAGATAAAAGCCATTTGCTTCCTAAACTACATAATTCTTAAAATTAGGTAAAACTTCCTGTTTTCTATACTAACTGCTTTGTTATAATTTTTGCCAAAGCAGTGAGATAATGGCACATCTTCAGTTCAGACAGTCTGTTGGGTGAACTATTTTAATGTTTCTGTCACATAAAAAAAGTTAAGTATTGTTGGAACTGATGCTGTACAAGAGTTGCGATTCTGTAAATTTTATATAAAGATAATATTCTATTATTGAATTTGCCCCAATGCACTGCTTCAGACAAATAACTGTAGGGAATCTAAAGGTTTTTAATTTTAAGTATTAAAAATCAATATTCAATAGCCAGTAGTAATATAAGATTAAATAGATTTTACTCTGAGATATCTTTGAGTTAAGTCAGAATTTTGTATGCAATATTGGTCATTCTTAAGAAGTGAACATATGTGTTCAGTGGTATGAATGATCTAAAAAAAAGGAATTAAATAAACATTAAGAGAATTAGAAAGTACATATAATCTTAAAATATAAATTTATAAATGGACATTTTATTATTATATATCATTTGGAGCAAATGAGTGCCCAGGTTGAACTAATATTTAAGAGAAATGATTTTAAGAATATAAGCCAAACAGATGTACGAGGTAGTGCAAAAGTCTCTTTATGTTTATTTATTTAAACAAAGATAAAGGGAAATGTATTTCAAATATCCTCTTTCTTATATTATTGTGAATAAGTTTTTATAGTTCATCTTCATGATTAAACAAAATACGAGAAGCTAGGCATTGTACTGTCAAATGTACCCCTGCTCTGCCCAGGCCTGAGACATCACACTGATGAAGGAGGATCAGCTTTGTTCTAAAATTATTTTCATTAATTTATACCTGTGAGTTGAATAAAAAATGACTATTAACACATCCAGATCTTAGTAAAAAACTCAGATTCCTTTACTTCCCTGTGAAAATGCTAGAGTAGAACACATAAAGAGTGCATCCCAAAAGAATAGAATCTGGAATAGTTACATTTTCATTGGGTTTGCATTTGGGGGATAGGAAATAAAAGTATTAAACAATTAGGCACATCACTTTGGTACCCTGGCTATGAGTTTGGAAAAGAGATTGTGACAACTTTACGTGTACTATCCACACAGCCTAGCAGAAAGAACACACTGAACTGGAAGTTTGAGTGCCTAAATTCTGGTCATTATTCTAATGTTGATCTTCTGAATGATTTTAAGCATATCTTACTGTTTTCTGGTATATGTCTGGTATTTATTCTGACAATATCACATTAGGATTACAATTTCAGATGCCATAAATCTTACGAAATATACGCCAAGAGAACTGTAGAAAGTTTAGTTGGGTTTCCCTCTATTTTTGCTATATATATAATATAATATTGCTATATATACAATATAATATTGCCCTAAATAATGAGTATTTTATTTTTGATTAATGCTTCTTGGCTTTAAGAGGACCATGGCATATTAACCACTTGAATATCTTGTTAAAATACAAATTCTAAATCAGTAGGTCTGGGGTGAAGACTAAAGTTCTACATTTCTGACAAGTTTCTAGACTATACTGATGTTTTAGGTCCATGGAGCATACATTGAGTAGCAAGGTCTGAGAATATTTCTTGAATAACAACAACAAAAGCTCAAAAAATATATAAAATGCAAGTAGCTTAAGTGGCTATGTACATATTATGTATTGCACACTATTAAAAAAATAATAAAAGGTTTCAGAACACAGCCATCATTACTTTGTGTACTAAATAAATATGAGATGTTTTCCTTTGCTGTTATTTCGGAATAGTATAGACACACACACACACACACACACACACACACACACACACACACACACACACACACAGGTGTGAGATGGTATCTCATTGTGGTTTTGATTTTCATTTCCCTAATAGCTAACAATGTTGAGCAGCCTTTCATATGTTTGTTGGCCATTTCTTGGGAGAAGTATCTGTGTAGGTCCCTTGCCTTTTTTTCAATTAGATTGGTTGCTATTGCTATTGTTGTTATTGACTTTTATGAATTCTTTGCATATTTTGAATATTAGGCCCTTATCAAAGGTGTTGCTTGCAAATATATTTCCTCATTCTATGGTCATCCATTTGTATTATTGACAGTTTCTTTTGCCGTGCAGAAGCTTTTTAGTTTAATATAGTTTCATTCATTTATTTTTGCTTTTATTTCCCTGGCCTTTGGTGTCAAGTTCATAAAATTCTCTATAAGGTCAAGGTTCATGAGTTTAGTCCCTATGTTTTCTTCTATGCAATTTATCATTTCATTCCTGATATTCAGGTCCTTAATCTATTTTGAGTTAATTTTAGTGTGTGGTGATAGACAACAGTCTAGTTTCATTCTTTTGCAGATGGCTTTCCAATTTTCCCAGCACCATTTATTGAAGATGCATTCCTTTTTCCATTGTATGTTTTTGGTCACTTTGTTGAAAATTCTTTGCCCATGTAATTTGGAGTTTACCTCTGAACTCTCAATTCTTTCCCTCTTGTCTGTGTGTCTGTTTTTCTGCCAACAATATGCCATTTTAATTATTGTCTCATTGTAGTATAATTTGAAGTTGGCAGAGTGATATCTCCAGTCTCATTCTTTTTGCTCAAGATGGCTTTGGTGATTCAGAATCTTTTGTGCTTTTATGAAAATCTGATGATTTTTTGTTTGATTTCTTTAAAAAGTGCCAATGAAATTTTGATGGGGATTGCATTAGATCGGTATAATGCTTTAGGTAATAAGGTCATTTTAACTATGTTGATTTATCCAATCCAAGAACATAGAAAAACTTTCCACTTCTTTGTGTCTTCTTCAGTTTGTTTTAATAGGGTTTTATAGTTTTCATTATATAGGTACTTCACATATTTTGTTAAGTTTATACCTAGGTATTTTATCCTTTTTGTTGCAATTTCAAAAGGAATTATTATTTTTCAAAATTTATTTTTCTGACAATTTATTATTAGAGTACAGGAATGCTATGGATTTTTGAACATTGATTTTGTATCCAGAAACTTCACTGTATTTTCTTAAAATTAGTAGTAGTGTTCTTGTGGAATCCTTAGTGTTTTCTATATAGAGAATCATGTCATCTGCAAATAATGACAGTTTGACTTCTTCTTTCTATTTGGATTCCTTCTATTTATTTTTTCCCCTGATTGCACTCACTAGGACCTCCAATGTTATATTGAATAACAGTAGTGTTAGTGTACAGCCTGTCTATTTCATTATCTTAGAGAAAAGGTTTTTAGTTTTCCACCATTAAATATAATGTTGACTGAGGGTTTGTCATATATGGCCTTTATTATGGTAAGGTACTATTTTTATATACCAATTTTATTAAGTGTTTTGATCATAATGGATGCTGTATATTGTCAAAGGCTTCTTCTGCATTTATTGATATGATCATATGATTCTTATTCTTGATTTTATTTATGTGGCGAATCACATTTATCCATTTGCATCCCTGTGTCCCTAGGATGAAGCCTACTTGATTATGATGTATAATCTTTGTAATATGTTGTTATATTCAATTCACTAGTATCTTATTTAGGATTTGCATCTGTTTTCATGAGAGATATCGGTCTGTAGTTTTCTTATTTGTGTTATCTTTACCAGGTCTTGGTATCAGGGTAATATGGCCTCATATTTGGATCTTTGATTACTCCCCTTTTCTGTTATTGTTATCTCAGATCATCTTTTGTTTATATTGGATGTTCATTTTTTCCTTACAGAAGCAATTCTCTCCTTATTGTTTAATTTTATAATATCCTATTCTTGATAAGGGTTGTACTATTCTACTTTTGTCTGCCTAGTAGTCACCTTATTCATATATATATTCTACATTTTGTTTCAAGTTGACTGAACCCTTTGCGTATTTTCAATAATGCAGGCCTCACAGTGGAGAATTTCCTCAACTTTTGTATGTCAGTAAAGGTCTTTATTTCTCCTTTATATCTAAAGGAGTGCTTCGCTGGACACATTACTCTTGGCTATTAATTCCTTTCATTTAATACTTTGAATATTTGGTTTCACTCTTTTCTTGCTTATAAGGTTTGTGCTGAGAAGTCCGAAGATAATCTAATGAGTTTTCTTTTATAGGTTACCGTCTTTTCCCTGGCTGCCTTGAGAATTCTTTCTTTGTCATTAATTCTTCTTGACAATTTTAATATAATGTGTCTTGGAGAAGGTCTTTTTGTGGTTGAAATAATTGGGTGTTCTGTTAGGTTCTTGGATTCAAAGCTCCAGCTCATTCCTTAGATTTGGAGAATTCTTATCCACTATTTGAATATGCTCTTTGATTCCTTCTCCTTATAGAATACTCATTATTCTTATGTTGCTTTTCCTGATGATGTCAGCTATGTCTTATGTTTCTCTTTCATTATTTTTCATCCTTCGATCTCTCTTGTTCCTTCTGAATTATTTTTGATTTCTGTCTTTGATATCACTGATCTTTTCCTCCTTTTGGTTAAATCTATTTTCTAAGCTTGCTATTTTATTCTTCATCTCTTTTGGTATATTCTTCATCTCCAGAAGTTCTTTTTTTTAAGGTTTCAATCTCCTTGCTAAAAAACTTATTCTGCTGGTCTAGTTTTTTTTCTCAACTTTTGGAATTGTTGATCTGAGTTATTTTGGATCTCACTGAGTTTTCTCAGAAATACAATTCTGAATTCTCTGCCTTTTAGGTTATATATTTCTCTTTAAGTTTATTTTCTGGAGAGTTTTCTTTTTCTTTCTGAACTGCCTTGTCACTTTGATTGTTCATGGTGTTTGCTGGGCTATTTCTTTGCTTGGACATTAATGGGAATGTATTTTGCTTTTTTTTCCCCAGAAAGATGGTTTATTATATTCTTCAGAAAGATGATTTATTATATATAGGTATCTCTTTAGCTTTTTGCTAAGAAAGTGTTTTTCTTTTGATTTTTAGTAGGTGGCATCCAAGCCACTTAGATCCCTATTTTAAAACTTAATAATGCCTTTTTTCTTATAAATATTCAGTTACGATTGCTACCCTCAGTCTCAGTCCCTGTCAATGTTAGCAACAGTTTTGATAGTATTTGCTCAAATTTCCCTGGGGTACCGTGGTGTTTGGTCTTGGAGGATATGGGGTATGGGAGGTGCACTCTGGATTGGGAGGTGGGAGTTGCTCCTAATGTCCATGTCTTAGCCTTGTGCTTTGCAACCACAGCTGCTAAGACCCAGTTATTGCCCCTCTGCAGTTATTTCCCACTCTGCTTTCTTCCCTGACCTTGGGCTCCATTGCATGGAGCTCACAGATCTCTCAGACAGGGTTGTTTGAGGAATCAACTGCAACCTCTCCCTGCCCCCTCCTCCTGCAAGGAGCTCCGACTGCCAGTAGCAGTTTTTTTTTTTCCTCCCAATTTACCCATGGTTCTGACTTCTGGAAGCTCTTATGCACAGATCACTTGCTCCGACATGCTTGTGTGCGGGTTGGGTTTTATTTATTGAGTTTTGAATGTTTATTGTTATTTCAATGGGAGACATCCAGTACATCTCTTAGTCCACCATGCCTCTGACATCACTTTCTAGCAGTTTTGTTTTTTTTTCCCCCAAGAATTTGATAATAAGAGAGAGTTTATTAAAATTTGGGTCATGGCTTTTATACATTTTATTAATGAAGGATATTATATTTTACATCAAATCAAATTGCAAAAGCTCTGATGAACTAGATTGAAAATTATACCTGGACATAATTTATGATGTGACATATAATATGTAATGAGCTTTTTATCTTTTGTATTTTGAAATTTTCCAAGACTTCCTTCAAAATGTGCTCTCTCTCTCTCTCTTAAATATTCTCACTAATAATACTTTACTTTTAATGTTTTTCTTGGTTCTATTAATACAGTGCTGAACACCTTTCTATTATTTCACACATTATATCCCTGAGTTCTGCTCACTTTTTCTTAAACCCCGATGCCTAAAAATAAACCAAAATTCATATTTTGACCACTGAAAAAGAGACTTTGTGTGAAACTAAATTTTTAGTTCTGTAAGAGTAAGCATGCTTTTGTGAGCATTCTTTTCCTTATATGACTTCTGTGTGTTCTGCTCACATGTTCATAGATTCAAAATAACAGAGAAAACCAGCTATAAATAATAAAGTTAACTAATATAATATAAATTTTCTATGTAAAGAAGCATTTGACCTTATAATATAACAAAGACTTCTTGGCTATGGGTCAAAAAGCTCTAAAAAACCTCCTGTCTTATATATAAACTACACTCTTTTAGAATATACTCTGTTGTCTGACAAAAGGAAATACTCCTAGTCATATTATGCTGCCTTCAAGTGTGAATTACATTATTAAATCTTTGTCAAATGAAAAGACAACTGTAAGAAAGCAAATATTTACTGATAGTGGGAAAGGGAGAGAAACAGGGCAGAGATAAAAAGACAAGATAGGACAAAAAGCAAATAAGACATGGAAAGAGATTTTAAATGTATTTTAAATGTTTGATCTGTGAAAAGCAACATTGTATACAAATTCACATGTCTCTCATATTTCAGGTCAGTACATGCTTGGAAATAGAGATATCTTTCTAAATGAGAATTGACCAATTTCAATTCTCCTGTAGAAGTTGATAAAACGTTTTATGATGATTCTTGGTAAAAATTAATATCTATTTGTTCTTGACCATGGAACTTATAATTTAGTCTTAGGAAATTTCTTGAATTAAACAAACCAGTGGGGTGCTAATTACTGAACTTTGGGTAATTTTTAGGGTTCTCTAGAAATAGCAAAAATTTAGAAGTTGTATGTTTTCTTACTAAGTTTTATTCAATAAAATAAAAATATTTAATTAGTTGCTAAAGCCTTATTGAGTTTCGAGTACCCTTTCAATTTCCTTGAGTATTTTGGGAATTGTGGCCATATGTTTAAAAGCTATTGAGAAGAACAACTTTTTGATAATCAACATGGTTTTCTATTTATATTTTTATTACTATTTGATGTATAACTAGGGTCATACAATTTGATGCATAATTAGGGTTGAAAATTTTTAGATTCTTCTAGTTCCTGTAAAAGTCACTTCCTTGTTGTTTAAAATGAGATACAGATTTTTGCTTCAAAAAAAATAGAACCACAATATAATGGAGAATAAATTGTCAGATATAATCGACAGCTTATAATTTTGAAAACAAAAGTATTTAACTGGGTTTAAATTAAAGCAAAACTTTTTTTGTGTTGTAGAAAGGAGATTTTTTAAAATTTATGTCATTCAAAGTCAACTCTTTGCTAACATCTATTGCCTTGCTATTGTGTTCTAAGCCCTCTGGTAGTTATCGAGGATTCAAAACTGTATATAGTTGTTATTTACATATCTACTGTTTCTTTTAGAAGGTAAACAGATAAATTCAAATCACTTCGTCCATCATCTAGTAATTTGTTCAACAATTACTTGAAAATTAGCTCTATTCTAAACACTTCTACATTCCAGGGCACTGCAGTGAGCAAGAAAGAAGTGGTGCTTTCTCTTGGAACCTTCATTTTAATAAGGAAGATAAACACCAATTCAGTATGGAAATACATGAATAAATAATTATGGTATATGTTTCTAAGGCCATAAATAAAGGACTGAGATAGAGAATAAAATAACTAGGTACATAGTGGAACTTCGAACAGAACTATTCGAGAAGGTAACATTTAAGAGAAGACTGAATATATGTGAGATGCTGTGAAAATATAGAGAAGGACCACTTACTCCAACCTGGAAAGGTCAGAAAAGGCTTCCTACATAAGAGATTATGATTGACAGACAAGTAAGACCTAACACACCTCCTGAGAGAAGGCAGTTCAGGCAGGATAATGGTATGAATAAAGGGAGAGAGGATTTATCAAGTGTACTTAACTATGAGCTACAAGCTATATACCATGAGCCTTAAGCTGTACAATTAGGAGGCCAGTGAGTAATACAAGATGAGATTGAAGCGGGGCTTGGAAGCCTTGTTCTGGAGAATTTCACAATAACCACAAACAGAATCTGCTGTCATTGTTAGCTGTATCTCCTGCTAAGCATGTGACATTTTTAATACAACAAGCTACCCATTTTAGGTGCAAACCTGTCTTTTTAGCCTCCTGTCACAGAATAACAGAAAATATTGTCTTTAAAAAACTTGTATGTTTACTTGAGTTTACAAAAACATGTATATCAGGGGAAGGCCATGTGAAAAACGGGAACAGTAGGAAACTGAGAAAAAAATTGTTTTTTGAAACATAGAGTGTTTTATAAATCCTAATTAGATTGGAGCATTTACCGTAGGCGTCTAAGGACAAAAAATGGAATAGAGGCATCAAAAAATGCTAATTCATTTTCTTTTCTGAGGCAGAGAAGTACACAGTAAGTTTATCTCTGTCACAAAAACTTAGTTAATTCATCCGACAAAATATTTATTCAGCACTAACAATGTATAAGTAACAATCATAGGTATTATTTCTGCATTTAAGTATAGCAATTTGGTGTCCTTGTGCTTTGTAATTGTTTATATTGGTGGAATTATGCCTAACTGAAGTTATGCTTAACTAACACTTGCTATAGTCCAACAACTACAAGTTACAGAAAAGAAGAGAATACACATAGACAAACAGGGAAGAAGTCCATGTGAAGATGGAAACCGAGACTGAAGTGATGCAGCTACAATCCAAAGACTACCTCAAATTGCCAGCAACCTCCAGAAATTAGGAGAGAAACAGAACACATTCTCCCTGAGAGCCTCCAAAAAGAACCAACTCTGGTGACTAGGTTATGCTGCAATAAAAAGAAATCTCAGGTATAAAAACTCACTATATGTCTATTCAAAGTTGAATAGGGGTTTTGTATTGTTTTATTTTCAGTCCAAGATCTAAGATGAGGGAACAACCAATTATTTAAAATTGTTCATCATCACAGTAGGTAGAAAGAAAATGGTGAAGCTCTTAAAGCTTCTGGCCAGAAGGGATACTTGTTACTTCTGCTCACATTTTTTTGGCTACACCATGTCACATGGGCTCTCCCAACTTCAAGTGGAAGGTGGCACACTATCCTGCAGCGTGCCAGGAAGAAGAGAAAACAGGAGTATTTGTGAATCGCATTAATGAAATACATAGAAATTATATTTTTTGTCCATATTATATAGATAAGCAAATGAAGACACAGAAATTCTATGTAAAGTTGTCAGAGGTTATATAGCTATTAGGTTTTGCAATTAGAATGCAAATAGAGATAGCTTATGTCCAAAACTTTTGAAGATGTTGGACATACAATTTTATGTACAATTTTTATATATAATTCTGAGAGATTTCTGGATGTCTATTAATCAACTCTTTCTAAATTAGGACAGACCAGACTATACTGTAGTAGTAAATACCCTCTGGATGCATTGGCCTAAAACAACAAACACTTTTTTGTGCCCAATAATGCTTGAGAAAGAGATTCCTCTAATTATTGTCATTTAGAATCCCAGCTGGAGGAACAGCCTCCATTTAATACATTCCTGGATTGATATGTGAGAAGAAAATATGAGTTCTGGGATACTTTGCACTGCCAATTGAGGCTGAGTATAGAAGAAATACTTGTCACTTCTATTTATAGTTCATTGGTTAGAACTTATAAAATGTCTTGAACTCAATCAGATGGCATCTTAATGTAATTTTACTATTTGTTGAGAAGAGGTAATAACCAAATATAATGAAGAAAGAGTATTAACAATAACTGCAGATCCCATCCATAATAATAACTATGTACATCACAAAGAATTACGAAGGCAATGTTAAGTATGACTCTCCCACAGAGGCAACACACATTTCTTCAGAAAAATCACAAACTAATGTGTTTACTAAATGTAGAAACATTTTTCAGTTAAATAGCAAAAATCCTTTCTACATACATGGGGTTTCATCAGTTTCCAGAGACACAAATTTTGAAAGATTTTGTTTTTATTTATAATAAATCATCACCTTAAAATCAACATTTATGATATCAAACTCTCCTTTTAACTCCTGGTACTAGTTATCTATCACATAATAACTTTCTGTTCCAATTAATAGTCCCATTATATTCCAAAATTATATGACTTTTTTGATGTGTTTTGATTACATATCCATGGCCTTTTACTTTTCAGTATGAACCCCACTGCAAATTCTGAATGCTAATAAAAATGGAAGAGAGTAGGTTGTGGTTATATTTAAAAAGAAAATTACTTTGGTCTGCAGGATGCCTTTAGGGAACGTTTTTTAGTGCACCATGCTGTTGTATCTCAGATATTATCTGTTTATCACTAAAATGGTATGACTTGTCAATAGGGTGGCAGAAGTGTAGGGAGTCAGTGTTCATTAGCTTTTATTAAGCATCACCTAACATGACACTAGCTGATCTCAGTAAGCTACTTTCATTCCATTACCTTAATTGAAGGCTCACTGTTTAAATGTGAAAAACTCAACGATAAATGAACAAAAATGCTTAAAAATATAGTTGTTACACTAAAATTGGCAGACATTAAAACAAAAAGAAAGAAAGCAATGGTGATTTGCAACCTTTTGTTCCAAAAACAAAAGAAATGAAACTTCTCTGGCTTTCCCTTTCCTTCATTCTTAACATCAAATCAATCATCAATTTCTATTATTTCTTCCTTTATGTTTCTTATACTTTTACATTCTCTTTTCTATTCCCCATCATTTTCATGTTTAATTCTATAATTCATTCCAACAGGATTATTATAATAAATGTATAATTCTCTAACTACTACCAAGAATACATACTCTTAATTCAGCACTACCGGGTTTAGTACCTTCTTTCTTTTTCTCAACATTTTCACAATCCCTTATTATCCATGTCAGTATTATGAAATGAGGGTGATATTGAACCTTCAGGAGAGTTTTGGAATTTCATGGGCACAATTTTGTTTTTTACTGAAATTGACAGGAAACTCCAGGCATGATTGAGTCCTAGGTCCAGACTTCCCAGACTGTAACTTGAGGGGATGCTTTAGATAACAAAAAGTTTTTGGGCATCTTGCACAGTTTCCATTATTTGGTCAAAAATCTAGAAACTAATCCTATTTTTTATAAGAACACAAAATTTTAATATGTAATATTAATATTAATACATTTTAATATGTAATAAATTTTCCAAGATGCCACTAACATTTATTTTAAAAAAGACTCTTTTAAAACTTTATATTTCTGAAAATTACATCACAAACAGTAATGAATGTGGTTTTTAAGACAGAAACACTAAACACTTAATTTGTTACACACATTCATTCATGGTGATTCTGCATATAGACACTATCGAACTTCATTATGTGTTCTACTATACTCACGTCTAAGCATTTGCAGATCAGAATACACATTATTTTCTTATAAATTACTTTTCACATATAATTATGTACTATATAACAGTGTTTCAGTCAAACAATAGACCACAAACACAACAGTGGTCCCATAAGATTATAATTTAAGCTTAATTTCCTGTAAGAAATGGAAGTATATGTGGTTTAGAGAAATTATTTTTTTCTCTGACGGAAGCAGTATCTGTGGGGCTTGGAAATAAATTCCCTCTCACTCACAGCAACTTAATTTGAGTGCACAGATTAGTCAGCCACCGATGTGTTTGAGCACAGAGAAGCCTGTTCCCTGAACCCCACATATTCAGAGGGGGCTTCAGCCTACCCAGATCTAGCTTGATGGTTTTTACAGTAAATTGCTTTAAATTCTTCACTGAGGACATAAGATCCTGTATAAGAACACAAGTTCAAAGGAGCTACCTTAACAAGTATTAAGTGCTATTGCCACTTAGGTGAGCTTTCTGTGGTATTGTGAAACCAGCCTATTCCTGTATTTTGGAAATATTTTCAGGTTGTAATGATATAAAGCACAGATAAAAACAAATTTTTTAAATCAAAATATTGAGTCCTCAGTTCTTCATCCTCTACATATTAAACATCCTCTTTTTAAATGAATACAACAAAATTCTGTAATCTGACTACTGCTTCAACATTAAATAACAAAACCACATTGCCATGACAATACTTACATTTTTTTATCTCTTCATCTTGAATTTTTATTTCTACTGACCCGCAGGCCATCTTTTACTCCCATCTGGCAGTCACTAATATAGTGACTTATGCCTTGCCCAGCCAGTTTCTCCCCAATATTTTCAGTCAATCCAGCCCTCATCTCATGGAATAGCATTGATAGCTTTGCTGTTCTATTTCTGAGCCTGTCAGAAAGAAGTAGGGGGAAGGCTTAGGTTTATAAAGTCTACAATAATGTTCAGTAATGTTCTAGGGCTTTCACAATCACTTACCACTCATTGACTGACTCACCCAGAGCAATTTCCAGTCCTGCGAACTCTATTCATGGTAACTGCCCTATACAGGTGTACCACTTTTTATCTTTTATTCCACTTTTTTACTGTAGCTTTCTATGTTTGGATATGTTTAGATTCGCAAATACCATTGTGTTACAAATTGCTTACAGTATTCAGTACAGTACATGTTGTACAGTTTTGTAGCCTAGGAGCAATAGTCTATACCATACACCATCTAGGTTTGTGTAAGTGCATTCTATGATATTCACACAATGATGAAATTGCCTAATGACCCATTTCTTAGCACATATCTCTGTTAAGTGACACATTGCTATATATTTTCCATTATATTACAGTTAAGACATTATATTTATATTTTTGAAATGTTTATTATTTACTCCAAGTTATTAATAAAGGTATTATCACAAAATATTTGCTATGAAAATATAGTTTTGTATCTAATACTATGATAAATTCTCAAAGACATGACAAATTATTTTACTTGTTTTTTCAGGCCCTACAAAATTTCCTTTTATATCTTACATTCCACTACTTCTCAGTGTACATTCTACCAAATTGGTTGAATTCCTGTTCACTGAATAATTTTCAACCCTACCATAAATGCTTCCTCTTTCTTTTTTTCTCTATCAAGACTCTCATTCTTCAAGGCTAATCTTTTCTGATTGCCCTGACTTTCAGTGAGGAATCTATATCCTTAAACTTTAGCACCATATGTTAGTCACTTAAATCATGTTGTATATCTGTTTTTGTTTTTGTTTTTGTTTTTTATGTGTCTTCCAAATCAATGTTTGGCTTCTTGAGGATTAAGATATAGAAACTCTCTTTAATTTTTTTCATCTTCCCCATCATGCCTAGCACACTACTTATATATAAAAAGTACTTAAGTATATTTGTTGATTGATTGGTTTTATGATTAATGCACATCTCAATGCTTCTCAAAGCAAATAGTAAGGCTGGAGCTCAGGTCTCTTAAGTCTAGTTTATTGATCTATAAACACAGAATCTATGTGGAGTTTCTGATTCATTTGACTAGTAACTGCTGTTTTCCTGGAATGTAAATCTTGTTGCCTTTCTACTGATGTCACATAGCACTTATGATGAGGGCTATTCAAGTGTTACTACAATTTCTCTGAGAAAGCTTGTGCATAAAGTACAATATTGACTTATTGGCCTTTGTTAAAGGTGTTACTCTGCTGAGCTTTTGTAAGGTAGCAGCTTTTTGTACCTCAGTAGAAACAGGCAGAAAGAGAAATAATTCCATCTCCTATGATTACATTTATGCCACTATCCAATTTTAGTTGCCAGAAGATTGGAAACTTCTGATAAATCATAGGAAAAATAAATTGTGGGCATCATCTCTTTTGCAGTATTCATAAAATTTTTATAACTATCAAAACTTTGTACTTGTTTATTTTTATAGATACATTATTGGTTGAAAATTTAATCATTGGACTACCCAATAAAACACAAAATAAGCTAGCAAGCAAACAAAGCAAAACACTCTTTATTTTTCTTTACTTTGATATTATCATTTAAACTTCAGGCAAAAGATTAGTAATTTCTCCCTTTGTTTTAAGAAGCATCCTTAATGTTTTCATATAAGTATAATATTCATGGTTTTCATGAAACTAAGATATCTAGAAATAAATATATATCTTCCAATAGTCTGATTTTTTTAGGAAAACACAAAATGGACCACTTTATCCGAGATGAAATTTAGTTAGTAGCCTGCAGAAATTGCTGAAAGAAGCTGTCAAATACTCAAAATAATCTTGAAACAATTTTTAATAGGGTATCTTAAAATTATATGAATGTGTTAGTGGCTAGCTTCCTGTTTAGCAAGAAGAACATAACTCATTCAATTACTCATTTAGTAAATGCATAACTTTTGACTACCTCCATGTTCCAGATACGGTATTAGGTGTTGAGAATGCAACAGAGACCACAATAGACAAAGTTTCTACAATCATGTAATTTATCAGTGGGAAAGAGAAAAAATAATCTAGATATGTGATAAATGCCACGAAGAATACTGAACTGAATTAAGGTTTTAAAAGGAGTTAGTGGTTACTCGTAGGATTGTTAGGAAAAGTTTCTCTGAGGAGGTCACATTTGAGTGGGGCAAAGTAAATCTCAGGCAGAGAAAAAATCAAGTGTCATGTTCAAGGCAGGGGTCTGAATGACAGACAGACTGGAAGAACAAAACACTCTGCTATCATGAGGCCTTTGTGAAGGTCTCTGAAATCATTTTACTAGGAATAGAATGAAACAAGGCCATTTGGCTTGCTGTGGCAATGTATTCAGAAAGAGGTAAATGAGGGACTGTATTTGGTTTACATGAACCACTAGTTCAGATCCAGCCCTTCAGTAAGGACTCAGCCCTGTGTTTGTGAACTAAGAGTTGCATATGTGGTTGGTCCCTGGCCTCCAGAACACTTTTAGTTGAATAGAACTCCAAGTGTTACCCATCCTTTAATATCAATGCAGCTGGAAGAGGTTCTAGTGGACAGTGGGGAACTTCAGAGAAGAGCCACTTTATCTTCAGAGACAGCTTAGTGTCCACTAAACTACATTCTGAGCAGCTTGGCCTCACAGATGGTTGATCCACCTATGAGGCTCAGCTTCTCACAGAGTATAGCCCAGGGTCCCTGAGCTGTGCTGTACACATGCATTATCTCAGTCCCAGAGTAGGGAGGCTGGTGGGGGGGTACTTTTTTCCCTGGGGCTGGACCTTTATCTGCATATGAATGCGGTGCAGATCAAAATTTGCACTGATTTGACTACTTGAGACATCTTGTGCCCTATGGAAGAATTTGAGCAAAAGAATTCAAAGGACATATTTTCTGCCGACAAGCTTCTGTCTCCAAAGCCATTTTTTTTCTCTATCTATTTTCATGCTAGATATTGTAGGACACTGTAGGATATATTCTTATGTTAAATTACTCCTGGCCCTGTACCATCATGTCAAATTAAGATAACATGTGGCAAGTAGGAATACCCTGTAAGTTGAGACCAACTTGACTATACACAAAACTAACAGCAAGACAAGTAAATATATTCAACATACTTCTGCCAATTAAATTCCCAATTCAATTTCTCAACCAGATACACCAGATCCCCAACTGAAACTGCATTAGTTTTAATGTCACATGACATGAGAAAAAATGCAGCCAAGGGGACATCCGAGGGAAAAGATACAGCTATTTAAAATGTTTGTGGTTAAAATGTCTTATTTTGAATATTGATAAGACACATGCTTGTGAGAACACATGTCAGAAAGCTCTCCCATGGTTTTAGAACTGACCTGTTCCAACCAAAGAGCTCAAAAACTTAAGTTTTAATTGCTTCATGATATATACATCTCTGTCAATTTGAGAAAGAGCCCTCTTCACTGAATGTCACACTGGAGAGTGGATCTGCTCATCTCTGAAGTTTCTCTAAATCAGAGAAAGATACAGCCTTGGTACCTGTAATGGTACCTTCCACTGAATGAATTTTACTCAGTGATGTGCTTCACATTGTTCCTGTTTCTACTTAGAAGTAATGGGAAATCTTTTCATGGTACTTGATTCACCAACACGGGTAAAAAACATACTGGACTCTTCCTATTTACTAAATATGATAATCATCAAATTTCCTGTATTTGAAAAGATTTTTATCTATTACCTGCATTGAGAACTCAATCCCTGAACTTTGATATTTAACATTTGTTTACCCTAAAATATAAAAATGAAAATAAAACAATCACATTGCATAGAGATTAGAATTTTAGATTATTATTTGAACTCTATATGAGAATGATATATATTCTGAGTACTGAAATTCAAACAGATCAAATTGATCCTCAGAAACAGGCAAGTTAGAGCCTGCTTCTGCATATAGAAATCTTTTAAAAAATATATCAGTAATTTAGGAAGATATTATATGCTAAGTCAGTGTCTAATGAAAGCTACTGATATTTATGAAGCAAATTATGAAAGTCAATATATATATTTTTTGAGCATCCATGGTTGATTTTCACAGCTACCCTGCAAAGTAGGTGTCCATTTTCCAAAAAACTCAGACTCAGTTAAATGTACAACCTACACAGCCCAACCTACCAAGACTATATAGTAGCAAAACTGGAATTCCAAACTAGAATTGTTCTCATCATTGCATTTCTACTCTTCCCTATACACCATATTACAAACAAAACAAAACTATGCTGGATCTGTCATGGCAAGTTTTCAAGTACAATACAGTTGTCTGTGCTAAAAAGTCTTACAGTATACATAAGCAGATAAATTGTAAAACATAAAATCACAAGAGATATTGTAACTGAGCCCCTTGTGTTATAATGCCCCTAGTATTTTTGGCACCTATAATTAAATAATTCAATTCTTTATTAGGATATGGGTATAGGCTTTAACTAAATGTTTCAATTGCTTTGGTTGTCATGTAGCTTATAGTCAAAGACTAAGAAAGTATGTTAGTCATGTTCTGATGGCCAGTTGATAAAGCGAGTTTCAGAAATGTTTAAAAGCACAATTTGCTTGATATAATAGAAAAATATAGCAAATTAAGCACAAAACAATGATAGCTCAAACAGTGGTGATAGCATAAGATATCTAGTTTCCACTTTCTGCTTTAAAGATAATGTCACTGATACATAATTATAAGATATTTTGCATAATCTTGGTATTTCAACTCATCACCCCTTATTCTCACAATATAATTTTATGTTGCTGATGTGTTCCTATGTGTTCCTTTGTCAATCAGGAGGAGATAATTACAGGGCCACATGAGAATTTATGAGTTTGTTTACAGAAAGGAAAAATAGCTATGACCAGCTGTTGATGCCTAGGAGTCTAATATGAAAAAGGGTCATCTATGACTAAGTAAATACCGATCTTTTATTCAGTTTCCTGGAACTTACTTTCCCCAACCCCCTCGGTGCATAAAAACTTCTCACATTTTTTTTGGCGAGGGAAAGAATTTGAGAGATCTTGACCTTCTATCCTCTAGCTATGGACAAATCACATTAACTTTTCTCTATCTCCAAGCACTGGTGGATCAATGATTTGTTTTACTAGCACATTGGGCTCATGAACCTGAATTTTGGGAGGTAATTCTGCAAAATATTACAAACCAGATGTTGTAAATACTACATGATTAACTACAGAAAGTTGTCCCAAGAAATCTGAACCTATTAACCTCAAACCCCACACGAAATTAGTGAACAACAACCTTCCATAATTCCTTTTGAATTTAATTGTAATATCTAGAATATCAGAGATAATATAGTTTGCATGTAAATCGCTAATTCAGCTTGGTATCTTTCCTTACAACTTTTAGATATCTTCTATTTTTTCTTTATTTTTTCATAAGGAAGAATAACCTCAGAAAAGTGGCTGACAACATTGTGGTTCCTGGTGATGAGTGAAGATGTGCTTAGCTTTCTCTATATTAATGAAAAAAAAAGACATAAAGAATTACTTTCATTCAAGAAATTGATGCTCACTCCATTATGCCTCAAGAAGGGTATAAGGCATTGCCTTGAGCTTTTCAACCTGGTGCAGGTTAAATTAAAGACATGGTCTTTTACAAAACAACCTTATCTTTTTCAATTTCATCTTGACAATTGATGATTTAAATATTTTTAATAGCTTCAACATAGTATTTTCTGAGTGTTAAGTGAGTTTGATGAAACATTAGAATGATAGGTTCTGGAAAATCTCTTGCAGCATGTTAGCTGACAGTACTTGTGTGAATGGTCCTGACAGCTAATGAAAGACAGTTCCTGAAATATGTTTATTTCTCTGTCAGTTAGCTGAAGACATTACTGAAGGCCACTACCATAACTGATAGCAGACTGCAAGTAGGAAGTCAGATTGAACAAATATCTTGTTCTACCCACAGATTCCCTTTTCTTAACATGTTATTTTATTAAGTGCTGAGGCAGATATTTCTTTTCTAAGTGCCAAGTCACAAGCCACCATGAATTTTCTGAAACATGGAAACTTAATCACTTTTTAAAGTTTACTTACCACAAAAGGCAGAAGAAATGACAACCACATGAATTTTATGTTTTGGTAGTTCATTATATTTTGAAAAGAAAACTTTATCCAACAAACTCAAAAGACTTGTAGAATTTGTGGTCATGTGAATATATATCAGTATCCTATTTATCTTTTCTTTTATAGGGACTTTTTAAAAGACTGATTAAATGTTAGTTCTACTAACTTTTCATAACTATGATTATTTTGTTATAAAAACACATTGTTTCTTTACTTTCATGTTTTTAAATTTTTGACCTTTTTTTCTCTAACAGATTATGCAACCTTTATAAGATATTGAAATATAATTTTTTTCCAGATATATTTCCCTTCAGTCTTGGGTGTTCCATTTTCATTAAATGTAATTTACCTTTTGAACAATCTTGCACCTATCCAAGCCAAGAACTTTAAATCTAAATTAAATTACCATATACAATGTGTCTATTACATCTTAGACACAATACTAAGCACCTGTACATACAGTACACATTTTAATACCTGCAGTCTTTATAAGTTATGTTGTAGGGAAGATAAATAAAATTAATGTAGGCTAAATGACATTTTTAAGTTTCTATAATTGGTAAGTATAAGAGAGAGAACTCACTTCTTTTTACTTTGAAGTTCATTTTTATAATTAATGTCATATATATTATACATATCATACTGTGAACTTATAATTAAAGGTATAAACTGGAGTCAGGCTGCCTTTGTTAAAATCTGTTTTGTTATTTGTGACCTTGGAAAATTTCTCAGACTCCGTATGCCTCAGTTTTCTTCATAGAATTCCCCCCTTTGACAGCAGCATCCAATTTAGAGAAAATCTCTGTTTCCTTTTACCCTCTTCAAATCACCTAGTACAGCCTCAATTTTATGCCTTTTCTCACATGCTTGGTAAGAGATGACATATAGTTCTCCATGTGTGCATTTTCTCTCATCACAATGAATCAATTAACTAGTTTATTCAAATGCAAGTATGTTCCTCTTAGTCCATGGTTGTAAGGTATAAATGATATCTTAAAGCTGGCCTTAACATGATCTGTGCCAAAACTGACTCTTATGTCATCTGAATATATTAAAAAACTATAATTCATCTTCAACACGAATTCTTTTATTTTCTATGTCTAATCTGTAACAGAATCATTTCTTTTCTATTATAATCTTTGTCCAACTTACTAGCATCTCTTACTTAGACAAGTTCTATAGCCCTTTAAGAAGCCTCTCATCCTTCATTTTTATTTCAACTAGAGAAATTTTTCTAAAGAAACAATATAATCATCTTTCTTCTTTGCTTATTACTTTTCAATCAATTCCCATTGCTTTTATGATTAAGACCAGACTTCTTAACATGGCTCATACGTGGAAATTTTGATCTGCCTTAGAGAGTCTTTATTTATGCTTGATGTCCTAGAAGAATTAATAAAAGATATGGTGTATTGCTGTAGATTCGTGGTTCCAAGATTAGGGGTATAAAACTTGGGCAGTTGGAAGAAAGTGTGAGGAGCCATAGGCAACTGCAATTTAGCTCTTTATTCCAGCAAAGGCACAGCTGACTTCACAGGGCAGCAGTTCTCCCGCAAGGACATGACATCCCCTCGCATGGTGGTGGCACCCTTTATATACCAGTTAAACAATAGTGGCACACTGCCAAAGTGGAAGCCTGTGCAGGCATAGTGGGTACATGGTTACACGAGGGAAGAAGTGCTGAGTTTCTTCTTCTCGGAAGTTAGCTATGGGTGTGGAAGGGAACCTGACTATGGTTATCTTTTTTTCTCTGTATACTCCACCCTTCAGGGTCCCTCCCCTACACCTTTGGAGGCTTGTCATGTGATTGCTGCAGGAGGGCAGAGCTCTATACCTGTATGCCACAACAACAATACAGGGAACAACAACATGCCAGTAGGAGGTAGGCTCCACCTCTGAGGAGGGCTAAGACCCAGCCCCAAGTGGATGTTAGGCTGTCCATGGGGCTGCACAGGGCCATGTAAACAACAACCCAGTGGCCATGTCTACTGCCATAAGGGCATACAATGTCTCTTGAGCTTTTGGAAGAGGTCCTATGTAATCTGTCTGCCACATGACCAATGGGAACCTTCTCTTTGTTACTTGTACATGCTTCCATTTCATACAGCAAAGATGTATCATATCCTGGTTGCATACCAGACACTTGGCACGGGCTTCTGTGACATCTTTCTACTTCAAGAGAAGGTTCCATTGTTGCTTCACTCACATTGAGCACCCACGTGCTACAATCATCTGTAGAGCCAGTGTGTTCCTGCCTTTTCCAGCCATTGCACACACAAGAGCGCATCCACCTCATCATTTCCTGGAGTTACCAAGAGAACATGCCCCATAACATGATAGACAGTCATGTCCTATTCCTATATTATCTCCCAAAGGTCCTGCAACATGGCTTATCCTCACTAGCCAATTTTACCATTTCTATGTGGTTGACCACAATGTTAGGCCTTTAAACACCACCCAACTGTCAGTACAAATATTAAGCGGCCATCTTCATAGACTATAACCATCCACACAGCCCATATCTTAGTTTATTGGCTGTTTTGTCTGGTACCTGTATCATACCAAATGTGGTCAGTAGCTGATTGAACACCTATAGCTATCTGTTTGGCTCTCTACCTACTACTGGAGCCATCTATGTACCATGTATCAGTGGGTATCGGCAACTTCCCTTCTTTGTAGAAGAACACATCTAAATCTGTAGAAACTTCAGCATCCAGTATATTGTCAGTGGTAAACACAACTGGGTAATTCCATGGCCAGAGGGCTAGTAGCTATGGTACTCCATTGTTCCGGATAGGCACTCCATTTGGTCAGGATGGGTGTTTGGGCTACCCCTGTTTTAAGAGCCTGTATCCATGAGTGCAACCAACTTTATATAAGATAAGAGGTATATCTTCACTTTGTCCATGCCAGTCACTGACTCAGTAACCTGCAAGGTTGCTTACAAAGCTGCTAATTGCTTCTCTATTAGGGAGTACAGGCTCTCTGCATCTTTCTAAAATTGGGACCAAAAACCCACTGGGGTCCTAGTTCATTCTGAACAATGCCATAGGCTGCAGCCATACCCTTCTGCTAATATATGCACGTCCAATTCAAAGGGTTTACCTGGATCTGTCACCTGTAAAGCTTGGACTTGCAGTACTGCACATTTTATGGTGATAAATGCCTTCTCTACTGTTTCATCCCAGTCCCAAGTAGTTTTCTTCTTAATCAAGTTGTACAATGGTTGTGCTAGCTGCCGGAGCCCGCCAGCTAAAATCGAACAGTTCCCGAGAGGGGGAGTGAGGATTGACAAAAAAAAAAAGAGAGAGAGAGAGACAGAAGATAGAGTCGGGAGGGCTAACAGTGAATACTGAGCCTTGAGTTATTAAGCACAGCATATTTATACCGTAGGATGTGCTTGAGAAGCAACACCCACAGATATGCAAACAATTGCTGACCTTTACATAAGTTCTCTCAAAACATCCTTGTTCCTATTTTCTGTCTCTTATTCCTTGGGGCAAGGAACGTTCAACTCTTTCCATTAAGCCAAACTTCCTCCTTCAGTAAGGAGCCCACCTGCCCTGCAAACTTCTAGCTTGCAGGCAACTTTAACCCTGTCTGTAGGGCATTCAGCAAGAATGGCTCCCAACAGCTAGCTGTTCTAGGTGGGGCACAAACATTATCCAGTGCCCCAAAAGGCCAACATAACTCTGCAATTCTTTGACTGTAGTGGGTCATGGATATGCTTATATCTTATCAATTATAGCAACAAGGATAACTTTTATTTTACCCAACCAGACAATACCGAAGAATCAGACAAATTAGTCAAGTCCCTGAACATTGGTTGCATTTACCACCTAGCCACATGTTTTCAGATGCTGCAGCAGCACCAGCACCACTTGCTCTATATCTGTAAGGGAAGCAGAGGTTAACATGATATCATCAATATAATGAACAATTTCACCATTGCTAGTCAGGTCCACATTGCCAAATCTTGGGCTACCAACCCATGACAAACTATTTGGCTATGCAAGTAGCCTTGGGGTGGTTCTGGCACTTTCTGCGATGGATAATGTGGATGTCCCCACACTACAGTCTTTATCACTTGATTTACAGATAGACTTTTCTAGCACAAGTCTGCAGATTAAGTTCTTGCAACACATCTACCCCTAGGATATATTCTAGCACCAGAGAAACATATACTTTATATGGACATGGAGGCAAACATTCTATTCCAAGAGGCAAAGTCACAGCCTTGGTTTCAAAAGTCTTTCCCCCAAAACTGTCTACATAGGCAACTGGTCCAGAGAATCTGTCTGGATATCCACAGATAAGACTGCATTCAACACCAGTATCCACCAGTGGTGGACCCTTTGCATGTTGTTTTGGGACCAGTGAATTGCCAGTTTCACATGTGGCCTCCTGTCCTCGTCTGTCCTCTCCAAACAGACAGCTCAGCCTTCTCCCTAATCATATAGTGTTAAAAAGTCCTGGGGTTTCAAAAAGTCCTTGAAGACCATATGTCTAGTTCTTTCAGTGGGAGGTTTCTGCCCATGCCTGAATTGTTGCTCAGGTTTCAACTGCTGCCACAATTCTAACAATATTGCATTAGGCTGGTGGTCTATCTTGTCTTGATGAACTTCTGCAGCTAGCAAATCAGTCCACATTTGTCACATTTGTGTTCAGGTCAACTTGAAGGGATTCCATCCAGGACTTTACTTTTTCTTCTCCCTGCCCCGGGGCCTCGGCATTACTGCATGGAAACTTCTGCCCCCGCCTTCACGGCATCTCCCCTATATATCCCCCAAAGCAGCCATTACTGTAGTCACTTCATGTATATACTCCCCCACATAGGAAGCTGCTGTACCAGTGTAACCTCTGCTGGAATTTCATCTATATTCTGCTTCAAAGATGTTAAAAGCACTCAGCTCACTTGGCCATGGCTCAGGCTTTTACTGGTAACTGTGCTTCCAGGGAGCAGAGTGACTTTTCAATATTTATTACCTCCCACGGCTCAGGTGGGGTCCAAGTCATCAATACTGCTGCAAAGGGATACCACATACTCTGTGGGGACTACTTGTACCTCCCGTCCTCTGATGGGGCAGACAGCTTCCTTATCTGGGAATTCTGCCAACTCTGCCAAGTGTGTTGCTGCAGATTTGTGGTTTCGAGATAAGGAGTATGAGATGGGCAATTGGAAGAAAATGTAGCCATAGACAACTGCAACATAGCTCTTTACAAGGTCACAGCCCACTTCAAAGGGAAGCAGTTCTCCAGCAAGGACATGACATCCCCTCACATGGTGGTGGCACCTTTTATACACCAGTTAAACAATAGTGGCACACTGCCAAGGTGGAAGCCTGTGCATGCATAGTGGGTACATGGTTACACGAGGGGAGAAGTGCTAAGTTTCTTCTGCTCGGAAGTTAGCTATGGGTGTGGGAGGGAGCCTGACTATGGTTATCTTTCTTTCTCTAAACATATAGTCTGTCTATCAGGTAGCTTAAAGTCCAACTAAGAAAAAGACATCAATAAAATAACATGTGATATCACCTTTCACTTTCAAAAGTGTGATATTTTGAATGATAATTTATGGTCACCATATTCACAAAAACCTGCATTATCTGGTAGATACACACATCTACATTCTAATCTTATGCTAGCCTCTCCCTCTCTGTACTTCATCTACACTTGCCTTTCCCCCCCCCCTTTCATTTTATGACAGTGACATGATCCCTCTGTTTTTAGTCCTCTTTTCCATATTTCTTCCTCATTATCCCTCCTCTCTCTTTCTAATTACATCCTTCAAATCTTGGCTCAAAAGTCAGTTTCTAAGAAAAACTTCTCCTGACCCTCCAGATAAGATCAGAATCTGCTATATACTTGCATAGTGCTCTTTACTTATTAAAGAATATATCAAAATTATACTGTTGTGTGTTTATTTTGTTATGTCTTTTTCTTTAGCTGGATTTTAAAGTACCTGATAAATAGGCCATAATTTCAGTTTGTTTATTTGTTTGTTTACTTTCTGTTCATCCCAGAGTCTGATACATAGTAATTAGCATTGAGTAATTTTAAATGTATTTTTTTTTTTAATGCAGAAACAATTTTGAACCATAAATAACACCAGCAAGTATGACACTCAGGTAACAAATATAGGCATCTTTAATCTCAGTTAAAACCTTTGTTTTCACTTCCAGGAAGTTGTGACTCAAAGATCATGACTGAATGATCATAAAAAGCATCAACTCTGTCTAGACAGGAATTGTTCTGCATGTCTGCTCATGCAGACATGAGTAAGAATAATTGAAAACAGGTTAGAATGATTTATTCCAATCATAAATAATCACATAGGATAAAAAAAGTTGAATTTTTTTACATCAGATGGTTAAAAAATACAGTATAAATGAAGAAGTAAGTAAGGAGTGACAATTACCCAATTATCTAATTACTCTTCCACAATCCCAAGGAGGAATAGTTTTCCAGTCCCAGTGATCTCCTTAAAGATGGCAGATATGATCATGGTGATCCGCCTGGGAACAAGCATTTGAAAATCTAGCTTCCTAGAAAGACGACTGTTTCAGAACACCTCATTTTCTTAACATTTCAGTAGCAATGAATAAGGAACATCCATAATATGCCAACTGACAGGAATATTCCCTCAGTTCTTTAATATCTTCACAAATAGACACACAAGTACACACAAAAACCTTTTGTTAGAAGAATTTGCCTGCTTCTCATTGTTCCAATTATTCTAAGATGCAAGAACATGTTTCTCACTGACATACTTGTACAATTCTTTCACTATATTTTTAGTGACATTAAAAATTGCAATATATCTGGAGATCTGACAAAATATATGAAATACAACTTAAAGACATTTTCAATATCACTTTAAAACAGAGCACAATATGTCAATACATTTGTGACACACAAAAAAGGCAGAGAGGCAAAATTTTAGAAAATCTGGATCCTATTATATAAAATTAATATAACACACACCTCCTCAAGTAAACTTACTTTCACAAATAACTGCCTAATTTAGCAAGCATAAGAAAATTTGCTATTTTTTAAGTGAGAGGTCACAAAAACAGGGAGGGAAATAGAAGATGTATTTTATAACAGTAAAATATAAATATCAAAACTAACTCATTAAACTCATGTTTAAATAGAATTAGTTTAGATTCTTCACTGCTCAAGGTTAACCACATCATAACTTTCTAGCACAATATGGATACATGCTTTCTTTTCTCTTCAGAGAACCATCTGAATGTGAATTGCGATTATGAATAAAGTCAAGGGCAGTGGGTCTACAAAGGTGAGAGAGTAACAGATACAGCTCTTCTACAGTCAGGACTCTATTCCTGAAATGGGAATTAAAGATAATTTTCTGGACACTTGCTCATTTATTATAGAGGTTTTTTGGGGGTGGGGGATAGAAACCACAAAAGGATAATCCCTGAGAAAAGGTCTTTGCTTGTGCTACTACTATTAGATATGATAATAAGGCAACAGTTGATTGTTTTCATGTGAACTTGGTGTAGATTATTTATTGTAGCATTGTGCTCAAGAGGTTTGATTCATGTGGCTTTGTGACAGTTGATCAGTGAAGATTTGTGGGAGATGGAAAAAGAAGTCAAGCTCTAAGTAACAGATGAGTAGATGCAATGAGTCAGGGCTTATACTGTTGAAGTCCAGAGGATCAGCTAAGGAAAAACAAGAGGCAGAAAAGGACTTTAGGTTCAAAGAAAAAAAACATTGAACCCAGGAAATTACCTAAGGTGAATATAAAAACAACAACAACAACAACAACAACAACAACAACAACAACAAACAACTAGATTAAGAGGTAGAGAGCAAACACTAAGAATTAAATATTCAGTCTGAAATTGACTCTTGGCAAGCTCTGGCATCAAAAGCAAGGAAAGTTGGTAATAAACAGTGGCTCAAACTTCTTAGGCTGTGATTCCTTACAGATGTAGTAGAGAACCACCAAGATGGTTTCCAATATTTACCTCCTAGATTTTTTTATATTTGTGGAGTTTCTTCTTGCATTGCACCAAAATTTGGCTGAGACCATTTTCATATTGCAGAAGTGATGACATACAAATTATTAGATTAGGTTGTAAAGATTATAGTTTCCATCTTGGGTACTACTATATAAATGGGTCAAAGATGGTCTCTGAATATTGGCTCTTTTGTTATTTACTTCTTCACAGTGGCGTAGGATCATTAGCTTTAAGTTCACGGGTGCCAAACACAGATTTTTACATAACCAATTGCTTTGAATATTAGCTATTTTGAACCTGCCTGCTTTGCATAACCCATAAAACTGCACTCAGTGCATGCTAGTCTTCGGTAAGACAAACCCTGAAACCATTAAAGACTCCAAACTATTGCTGAATTTCAGAGCTCACAGATCTTGAGACTGGATATTGAATGACATTATCCAGATATGCAAGCCCCCTCTCTTCTATTTCAGAAGATCTTTTACTCTCTTCATCTTCTGGGTGATGGCCTCATGCTGCCTCTGGAAGGCCTCCTGCTGTGAAGGACTTCCTCTTTCATGCATGCTTGTTCAAGTGCAGTAGCTTCACACAGAGAAGCTACTTTGAGATCCATGATACTCAGAAACTTTATGAAATAATAAATATTTGTTGTATTAAGCTGCCAAATATAGGATGATTTTTTATACGGTAAGAAGTAAATCATACAACAAATCTCTCTGGAGTTCAGTCACCTTAGAAGTTGGATAAGCACAGTCCCAGTGTAGCAAGCAAGAAAGTACATGAGATAAGACTGATGGTCAGTGACTTTCTACATTCTTACTTTATATATAAATATAAAATTTAAATTTAAATTCTAGAGATTAAAATCGCCTTTCCAATTGAAAATGAAAAAATGTGGGAATTTTAACAGTGAAAATGTGAAAGAAAATTATATATATAAGTTCATTACATTTATCTCTATATCTATATCCTAGACAGGGAGAAAACAAAGTTGCTCAACAATTCAGGAGAGTTTTGTTTTTATTTTATTTATTTTATTTTTATTGTAAGAGGTACATTAAAACAAAGCTCACTCATAAAACAATATTTTATAAATCACAATAGACATAATTAATTACTTCTCTTTCCTCCCATTGTACCTGAAACATCCTTCCATTATAGAGCATTATCACTGAGCTGTGCATCCTTTTGTTTATATGTATGTGTTTTCTTGCTTTTGGTTTCTCAGTACCTCATAGGGTATTTGACATGTGATCAGACAATAACTTTAAATTCAACTGAGAATTAGGCATTTCAAAGTTTGCAAGATGTATTCTACTTTCTTTCAATATTTTGGACATCTCAAATGAAGACTGGGAAGAAAATTAACAATGCTACTAAAAAATAATGAAAAATGTGGAGTTAAAGTAAAATGATCTTTTATCAAGTTTGATTCATTTCACTTATGGAGGGATTACTATGTGGAAAATTATTGACTTAAATGTGAGTGAGAGGACGAAATAAAATATAACAGCTGCTTGCAAAGTATTAAAATTTTGTAGAAAAGGTAAATAAGAAACAAATATATTTTTGAATGAGACTTTTCATGGCCCCCCACAATTCACTTCTAGGGGTCAAACTTCTAAGTAGACTGGCCATAGGTAGCCTACATTTTAAAGAGAATTGCTCCCTTTAAAGCTGACAACACTTTGAACATGACATTCCTTCTCAGGTTTACTAAAAGAGAGTACAACCAGGCAGTTTAAGACAAATTCCATTACAAACAAATAAAATTCTATAGGTTTAAAGAGAATGGAATTATTGATTTTGACTGACTGATTATTCATTCATTTCAGCAGTCATACACTCATTCATTCCACAAATATTTTTGAACACTTCTAATGCCTCAGGCACTGTGAAAGGTGCAAAGGATAAAACAAAGAATAAGTGATTCATGGTTTCCTCACTCAGAATATTTATATTGTGTGGGACCTTGAAGAACTACTAGTATTTTAAAATGCAGAGGTGTGCGTAACAGATTCTGGGTGTAGAAAAGGAATAGATAGGTAAAAAAAAGATAACAAAGGTGGATTTGATAAGATTGATTTTTGTAGAGGAGAGCATAAGAAAATTATGTTTATATTTTAATATAGAATAATAAATGTATCATTCTCTCAACTATTAAATAACTTTTTGCTTCACATACACTTTTTGGATACACGTATTGAAATTGATCATACAGTAAACTTGTTTAGTATCAGCTTTTTCATTTGTGAGGAAATTGACTAGCTGCATAGCTCAGAATCCATAAATTAGCTGTTTATGGACTATTACTAGCCAAAGATGTAGTCTTAAAATTTCTATGTGGGTTTACATTATTTTAAAAATGAGAGATTATACATATGTAATTGAGATACTTAAATATGTAAGTATCGCAATTATCTTGAAATAATATGGACATATGACAATGATGGATCCAGTCTATCACATGGCAACAATTGGATGGAGCTGGTAAAACCTGTCTGTCTTATAAGAAGTGCTTTTTCTCATTTATCTTAGATTTATTTTTTTCTATTACCTGAGGTACTCAATTGCATGACCTGCCTGCCCAATATTGGTATTTGAATTAGAAACACTGACCAGGGATACTTGATGTGCTTTGCAGTGTTTAGTGTCTGTGGTTCATTTCTACTTCATACTTTACCATTTATCTTCTAGAAATATCCAGGAAACTCCATTTAAGCCTGGCATTATTCTAAAAGATTCTTGGGGAACAAAAATATTTTAATGATGTGGAGAAAAGGGAACCCTTTTGCACTGCTAGTAGAAAAGTAAATTGGTCCAATTTCTATGAAAAAACAGTATGGAAGTTTCTAAAAAAAAAAATAGATTAGAACTACGATATGATCCAGAAATGTTACTTCAGGGTATATACCCAAAGTACATGAAAACAGGATCTTGAAGAGATTTCTGTACTCTCATGTTTATTGCAGTGTTATTTACAATAGTCAAAAGATATAAACGACCGAGGTGTCCATCAACGAATAAGTGGTTAAAGAACACACACACACATACACACACACACACACACACACACACACACACACAGGAATATTATTCAAGCATGTGAAAGAAGAAAATCCTGACACTGTAACAACATGAATGGACTTGAGGGCATTATGCTAAGTGAAACAAGCCAGACACAGACAAATACTGTATGATCTCTCTTATATGTAGAATCTAAAAACACTGAACTTATAAAAACAGAATAGAATGGTGATTACGACAGTCTATGTATTATCAGAGACTGGAGTCAGGGCAAGGGGAAATTGAAGAGATCATGTTTAAGGATATAGAGTTGCAACTTGTGGATAAGTCTGGGAGATCTAATGCACCCCAAGCATAGTAATTATAGTGAACAATAGTGTATTAAAAACTTCGAAATTGCTAAGAAACTATACCTTAATTGTTCTTACTATAAAAAATAAATTATAATTATGTGATCTGATAGGGGTATTAGCTAATGCTACAGTGGTAATCATATTGTAATATATAAATGTATAAAAAACACATTGTATACCTTAAACTTACATAATGTCTTACATTAATTATATCTCAATAAAAAATTTTCGTGAAAAAGATTTCATGCATGGTGTTTTTAGCATCTGAGAGCTTCTGTTAAACCAATATTTTTGGTTAAGCTGGTTTGATGCCATCTCATCTGGCATTCATGGACTACAAACTATGTTGGAAGATTAGAGAAGATATAGATTTGATTGTTCTAATTAAGGTAAGAAGATAAAAAACAAAGGAGGTAAGGAAGAAAATAATTTCCTCACACTTCTTACCATAGTCATTGCTTACATTATTATTCAAAGATTATATTTAAATCAGAAACAAAGAATGAGTAAAATTATTAAATAGATTGACTAATATTATTAAATACTGCTACTACCAAGCACTTTACATAGTCTTATTAATTCTCTTCTGTCAACTAAGATTGAAAATAGTAGTATTCTTATTTAACAAATAAGAAAAACTTAGAGTGAATAATAATTTACACGACACCACCACATAGCTAGGTGTGGTCAGATTATACAGTATACTTGTGTATCTCATCATCCTATATGTATACTATACAATCTATACATAAAGGAATGATGATTATACTATAGAATCAATCTACTGCTGTAAGAGTTGTCTACTTGAGTTGCTTTCAATCAGATTTTAATCAACTTCTGAGAAATCCTATCTGAAGAATGGGTAGAGAGCTGGATCCTGAATCCAGTTACTTTGGCAACAAAAAGGGCACAGAAATAGGTCAGAAAAAGGAGTAGAAATGTATTAGAAAAAGGTCACATATCTGTTAGCAATTAATCCGTTAGTAGGCTGGCAATACAGTGTCTGACTCAGGTTGAATTTGAGATTATCAAGGTCTAATGGTGTTAATCTATCAACTAGATGTGAATTCACCTTTGGCCTTTGAATGTTTTTTTCTGTATCAGCTTCACACACCAGTCAATAGTAAATTGCACAATATGTTTTAACTCTTTATTTTTATAAATATATTGTTTGTAAAAAAGTTATTGAGGCATATTTCATAAGTTATATCAGCCATATCAGTTACTTATTAGACAAATTCTTCATAATACATTGCTATGTATGCCTGGAAAATCTAAGCTTTTGTATTATAAAAATGATCACATGTCCAGTTATTTTTACCAACAATACTTTAATTAAAAGTGCATATTTTGCAATACAAGGTATCCCTAAGAACCTGGTTAATCAAAATGCTTGCTTAACTAGCATATTTTTGTTTCTACCAGTGTATGCCAATTGCGAATGCTCCTGGAGGACCCAACTCAGGTGATTAGAGAGGTTGTGCCACTGAGACACACAGTGCATCCACTATATAAGACCACCCTGCCAAGACTAAAAGATCTGGCAAATCTACCTAATACATAGAAACAAACACAGAGAAAAAACAAAATGAGTAGAAAAAGAAACATGTTCCAAATAAAAGAACAGGAGCAAACTTAAGAAAAAAGAACTAAACAAAATGAAGGCAAGCAACTTACCAGACAGAATTCAAAACAATGATTATAAGGATGCTCAATGAAGTGGGGGAAGAGTAGATAAACTTAATGAGAACTTCAACCAAGAAATAGTAAGCATAAAAAAAGACATATAACCCATAAAAAAAAGAACAAGTCAGAAATAAAGAGTATAATAATTGAAACGAAGGAAACAATAGCAGATAAGATAAATAAAAAATCAAATCAATGATTTGGAAGACAAAGTGCCAGGAAAAAAACAATCCAAAGAGCAAAAAGAAAAAAGAATACAAAAAAAAATCATTTGAGGGGCCTCTGGGATAACATCAAAAGTAACATTTTTATCATAGAGATACCAGAAGAAGAAAGAGAGTAAGGAATTGACAAGTTATTTAAAAATATGATGACTGAAAACTTTTCTTGTGCTGGCTGGAAATTTACTGTTTGGCTATCATCCATAAGAACATAGGCTGTTACCCATAGGAACATAACATTCTAACAATAAGCTTTCTGCTTCTGTACCCCCGCTTGCACACCCAACCTCTGGGTCGACAGTAGTGAATAGAAAAGAAATAGATCTCTGTGCTCAGAGAGAATGAAGAATGGGATTTTGGGCTTAAAAACCCTGTACCTCTAAATTTCGGGGCTGCTTAATTTGGGGTCTGCGTACCCCTAGCAAATTAAATGACTGAATAAAGAGTGTGTTTCCTATAACTCACTGAGTTCTGGTGGTCTGTGTGTCTTTTGGGGGCTGGCGGCTACAATATTCTAGCAAAGAAAATAGACATACAAGTTCACAAAGTATAGAGTCCCAAATAAGATGAACCCAAAGCGGCCCACATCAAGACACATCATAATTAAAATACTAAGGGTGAAAGACAAAGGGGGAATCTTAAAAGTAGCTCTTATAAGGCTGTTAGCTGATTTCTCAACAGAAACTTTGTAGGCCAGAAAGTTTTGGCATGAAATCTTTAAAGTGATGAAAAGGACCTACAACTAAGATTACTCTATCCAGTAAAGCTATCATTTAGAATCAAAGGACAGATAAAGAGGCTTCCCAGATAAGAAAAACTAAAGAAGTTCATCAACACCAAAGCAGATAAGAAATGTATAGAGACTTTTTTAAGAAGAAGGGGCAGGGGAAAACATAAATATGTGTAATAAAATGGCAATAATGACTTACTTATTAATAATCACTTAAATTTAAATGGATAAAATGCTCCAATCAAAAGACATGGAGTGGCCAAATGGATAAAAAAAAATAAGATCCATACATATGCTGTCTACAAAAGACCCATTTCCCATTGAAAGACACACACAAACTGAAAGTAAAGGAATAGAAAAAGATACTTTATGTATATGGAAACAAAAAATGCTGGAGTAGGAATACTTAAATCAAACAAAATATATCTTAAAAGAAAGGCTTAATAAGAGACAGACATGGACATTTCATGTTGATAAAGTGATCAACCCAATAAGAGGATATAATCCTTGTAAACATTTATCCACCCAGTGTAAGGGACAACTTATTATATAAGAAAAATATTGACAAACATAAAAAGAAAGATCTACAGTAATACAGTAATTATAGGGGACGTTACCACTCCCTTGACATCAATAGATTGTCCAGACAGAAAATAACAAGGAAATAGTGGCCTTAAATGATAAATTAGACCAGATGGGTTTAATTGATATTTTTAAAGCTTTTCACTCCAAAGCAACAGAATATACTTTTCGAGTACACATGTAACTTTTTCTAGGATAGACTACATGTTAGACCACAAAATAAACTTCAATTAATTTTATAAAATTTAAATTATATTAAGCATTTTCTCTGACCACAATGGTATAAAACTAGAAATCAACTACAAAAAGAAAGCTAAAAAACAGACAAACATGTGGAGGCTAAATAGCATGCTACTAAACAATCAATAGGTTAACAATGAGATCAAGATACCCTGAGGCAAATGAAAATGAAATAATAATGACTCAAAATTGATGAGATGCAGTGAAAGTAGTTCTAAGAGGGAAATTCATAGGACTACAATCCTACCACAAGAAACAAGAAACATCTCAAAGAAACAATCTAATCTTACAGCTAAAGAAACTTCAAAATTAACAACAAAGATCAAAATGATTAGCAGAAAGAAAATAATAAAAATCAGAGCAGAAATAAATAAAATGGAGTCCATCCAAAAAAAAATCAATGTGACCAAGAGCTGGTTCTTTGAAAAAATAAAAATAAATAAAATAAACTTTTAACCAAACTCATCAAGAAAATGAGAGAACTCAAATAAATAAAATTAAAAATAAAAGAAGTGACAACTGACACCACAGAAATACAAAGAATTATAAGAATACTATGAAAAATTATATGCCAACAAATTGGACAATCTGGAAGAAAAGGATCAATTCCTAAAAACATACAATCTTCCAATGTTGAGTTAATAAAAAAAATCTGAACAAAACAATTAACTACAAAATCAAATCAGTAATCAAAAAACTCCCAACAAACACGAGTCCTGTACCAGTGTTTTCAGAGATAAATTTTACCAAGTAGTCAGAGAATTAACACCTCTTCTTCTCAAACTATTTCTAAAATTCAGGAGGAGGGAATACTTCCAAGCTCATTTTACAAGGTCAGGATTACCATGATTCCAAAAATCATACAAATAGATTATTGCTGGAGCCAGCTGGCTAAGATCAAACAGTTCCGAGAGGGGAAGTGAGGATTGAGAAAAAGAGAGACAGAAGATAGAGTCGGGAGGGCTAACAGTGAATACTGCGCCCCGAGTTTATTTAGCACAGCATATATATACCCTTGGAGAAGCAGGAGAAGCAATACCCACACATATGCAAATGATTGTTGACCTTTACATAAATTCTCTCAAAACATCCTTGTTCCTGTTTTCATTTCTTATTCCCTGGGGCAAGAAACATTCAACTCTTTCCATTAAGCCAAATTTCCTCCTTCAGTAACAAGCTATCCATTAATGAGCCCACCTGCTCTGCATACTTCTAGCTTGCAGGCAACTCCAACCCTATCTGCAGGACATTCAGCATGGCTCCCAACAGATTATAAAAAAGAATATTATAAGCATAGATACAAAAATCCTCAACCAAATATTAGCAAACTAAATTTAGCAATACATTAAAAAGGTTACACATCCTGAGATGCAAGTTTGGTTGAATACCTGCAAATCAATTAAAGTGATACACCACATAAATAAAATGGAGAAAAAATTATATAATCATATTAATAGATGCAGAAAAAGTATTTGATAAAATCTAGCATCCATTTATGATAAAAAAAACCTCTCAGTAGAGTGGGAATAGAAGAAACATACTTCAACATAATAAAGGTCATATAAGACAAACCCAAAGGTAACATCATATTCAAAGAGGAAAAGCTAAAAGTATTTACCTTAACATCAGGAACAAAACAAGGATGTCCACTTTACCACTTTCATTCAGCATAGTATTGGAAGTCTTAGCCACAGCAATCAGACTAGAAAAAGAGACAAAAGGCATCCAAATTGAAAAAGAAGAAGTAAAATTATCATTATTTGCAGATGACATGTTATATAGAGAATCACAAAAATTCCCTTAAAAATCTGGTAGAACTAATAAGCAAATTCAGTAAAGTAGCAGAATACAAAATTAATATTCAAAAATTGATTGCATTTCTATACATCAATAATGAATGATCAGAAAGAGAATTTAAGAAAACAATCTCATTTAACTTTGCATCAAAAACAATAATAACTAAGAATAAATTTAACCAAGAAAGTAAAAGACCTGTACCTGGAAAATTATAAGTCATTGAAGAAACTTAAAAAATTACAAATAAAATGGAAGCATAAACTGTGCTCATGGACAGGAAGAATTAACATCATTAAAATGTCATATTACTCAAAGTGACTTAGAAATTCCATGAAATTCTTAATAACATACCAATGGCATTTTCCACAGAAGAACAAACAATTCAAACATTTATATGAAACCATGAAAGATGCCAAATAGCCACGACAATCTTGAGAAAGAAAAGCAAAGTTAGAGATATCATGCTACCTAATATCAAACTATACTACAAGGCCATAGTAATTAAAACAACATAGTACTTGCATAAGAACAGACACATAGATCAATGAAACGGAATAGAGAGCCCAGAAATAAAATTATGCCTATATGGTCATTTAAGCTACTAAATAGGAGTCAAGAATATACAAGGATGTAAAGACAGTCTTTTCAATAAATGGTGTTGAGAAAACTCAAAAGATACATGCAAAAAATTAAACTGAACTATCTTCTTATACCATATAAAAGAATAAACTCAAAATAGCTTAGGCTTAAATGTAATACCTGAAAACATAAAACTCCTAGAAGAAAACATACACAGTAAACTCTTTGACATTTTTTTTAGTAATATATTTTTTTCTGATATATCTTCTTAAGCAAGGGAAACAAAATAAAAAATAAATAAGTGGGACTATATCAAACTAAAAAATTTTTACACAGCAAAGAAACCCATCAACAAAACAAAAAGGCTAACTATTGAATGGGAGAAGATATTCACTAATGATATTCTGATAAAGGTTTAATATCCAAAATTTATAAAGAACTCATACAATGTAACACCAAAAAACAAACAAACAAAAAATCTAATTAAAAAATAAGCAGAGAACCTGAAGAGGCATTTCTCCAAAGAAGACATACAGATATCCATTAAACATATGAAAAGATACTCAACATGACTAATCAGAGAAATGTAAATTTAAGACCACAATGAGATATGACCTCACACTTGTCAGAATGATTATCATCAATAAATCAACAAATAGGTGCTGGTGAGCATATGGAGAAAAGGGAACTCCTGTGCACTGTTTGTGGGACTGCAAATTGATTCAGCCAGCATGGAAAATAGCATGAAAGTTCCTCAAAAATTTAAAAGAGAATTAGCATATGACTGAACAATCTAATTTCCAGTTATTTATCTAAAGAAATCCAAAACACTAATTTGAAAAAAAATACATGCACTTCTATGTTCATTGAAGCATTATTTATAATAGTCAAGAAGAAACCAAATTGTCCATACATAGAAGACTAGAGAAAGAAGTAGTGCATATATATATGATAGAATATTACTTAACCATAAAAATGAAAGAAATCTTACCATTTGCAAAATGGATGGACCTACAGGATATTATTCTAAGTGAAATAAGTCAGAGAGAGAAAGACAAATGCCATATGATTTTACTTATATGTGAAATCTAAAGAACAAAATAAACATATCAAACAGAAAGACTCACAGATACAGAGAAGAAACTAATTGTTGCTAGATGAATGGGGCTTGAAGGGCTGTGTGAAAAAAAAAAGGTGAAGGGATTAAGAAGTACTAATTGGCAGTTTCAAAACAGTTACAGTGATGTAAAGTATAGCATAAAGAATATAGTCAATAATATTGTAATAACGATGTATTTTCAGTTGGATCCTAGACTTTTTGGGGGATCATTCCATAAATTCTATAATTGTCTAACCACTATGCTGTACACTTGAAACTAACAGAATATTGAATGTCAACATAATTAGAAATAGTAATAAAAAAAAAGACTTTGAGAAATGGATGCCCTACCCGATTGTTAAACCAGATTAGGACAAGACTCAGCTACTATAACAAATAAATCTGATAAAACTATGGCTGAAAGAGCAAAAAAGTTTATTTTTCTCTTATATTATAGTCCATGATGGCTGGCAGCTCTGCTGCACAGTCTGTTGTAGGCTTTCAGAATAAGTCAACCAAGATGTGCCTCTGTGTTATGCAGATCACTTTAGTTAAAGATGACCAAGACCCCGTGGTGTCAAGAGAAACTTCTGCCCCTAATCCTTTTAAATATCTAGAAAATTTTAAATTCAAAGCCTTGCCCATAATAAGAAATTATCAGAGGTAATCTTTTTGACATATCCATAGCAGGGCAAACTTCTAATTACTGAACTTCTGGTCTTTTTACAGTCCTGCAAATGATCTTTCTCCCCTCTGAAACCCCAAGGGGACTTACTGCATTCTTAGCTAAGAATGTTATATATACTTCATTTTCTCTTTCTGTCTCTGACTCTCTCAAGTATGAGGGTGTGTGTCTCTGATTCTCTCATATATGTGGGGTTTCCATTTGTACATATAAAATTAAATTTTACTATTTTCACTTGTTAAAAAAAAGAGTAGGATTCAGCAACTTTGTTAAAATTAATGTCTCACAGCAAAAGTTGGAGCCTACTTCCAGAATCTTTGCCTGCTATTTGATAACTGTTTTGTGAATCATGACTCATTTACATACTTTTTACAAAGAGCAGAAACAGTGTTATCAAGCATTGCAGATATCCTATTTCTGAACAGAGAATCAAAAATTTACTTTTAGTCAGATTTTAATAGTGAAGGAAATTCAAGAGATTTTGAGGATTCTAAAAGGAGCTTTCCAAAAATAAGTATTTTTTACATTATCCGAATGCATATAAGCTGAAATCTAGGTGCTGACTACACATAGAGATGCCATTAATTTTACGTAGCTTCATGCTTCTGAGAAAAGACACCATCACTAATTCTTCATGACCTTATCTAATGTGTTAAAAAGAAATCGATGTTTGTAGAAAGAGTGGTGTTTTTTTGTCATAGGATCCATTTCACTTTATTCCTGAACAAGCTACACACTAGATTATCCATTGCCAGGAAACATCATGGTGTCTCCAGATGTGAGTAGCTCTGTTTCATAATTGGAAATAGAATACACTATCTTGCAGGATGCTTCATGGAAAGGGTTTGATTCAGGGTAGCTTTAGTTTCCAGGCTCTTTAAACCAAGCCATCTTATCATGAGAAATATCAATGGTATGTGACACATTCTTAGGTTGGACACATCTGAGCAGCTTTTTCAGTGCTAATGGCTTAATTTATTTTTGGAAAAAAGCTTGCCATTCTCTAACACTGATTTTATGGTCAATCAGGTATTTTAATGAAATTAAAATCAAAAGTATTTTATTTTCACGTAATCTTTTTTCTTTAATATTTTCCAACTTATTTCTGACATAAACAATGGCAAAAGATGTGTTTTTATTAATTTATATCAAACAGAACTATGCTAAATAAAATATGGCGTAAGTAATGACTATACATATAACCAGTAGTGTATTATGCCATTGACATCAAGCTATAAAAGCATTAATGTAACATTTTTTTCATAGACAGACAGACATTTTTTAATACGATAAAAAGGTAATCAAAGAAAATGTGTGTGTGTGTGTGTGTGTGTGTGTGTGTGTGTGTGTGTGTGTGTGTGTGTGTGATGTATTTTTCTGGGCTATGCCTAGTTTATGGAACTCTTAAAGACTATTTATAGGTAAAGGATTAAACCTCCTGATATGGAGGAATTTTAAAGAATCTACTTTTACCAAAAGTGGGTACAGTATCAGAGATATAGTAATTTGTAGCTCAAATAAAGAGGCTAGTCTTTCCCCTTATTTGAGCAGATTGAAAAATGTGGGTAACTTAAAGAAATGTCACAGTTTTAATTGAATAGTGCTCCTCTGCACAAAAATGTATAATTAATCTCCCTCAGAATATATCAAAACTCCATAATTTGGCATTCAAAACACTCATGTGCCGCGGTCCAGCCATGACAGGATCCAGGGGGCCCCGAAGGTGTGCAGGGCGTCGGCATGGGAGATAGTCGACTACACAACTCAGAGGCAGTGTGACACTGTTCCGTTTTATTGTGATTTGAGTATAACTTTTATACTTTCTATTTTGGCATTTGATTATACTTTGTGGTTAAGATAGCAGGGAGTTAAATTTCCGTGGTTAAGCGAAGCAGAAAATCTTATAGAGTATATTATTATTCATGATTAATTAGTACATTCTTTTTTCTCAATTATTGAAACAGAACTACTTGATGGAACAATCTAAGCTTTTAATTCTTATATCTATTACGTAAGATACAGTTTGACTTAAATAAAGGTGATAGATAGAGGTATTCATAACAGCAAATATTGGCTCGTGGGCAGACATTGTTCTTCTTTTTGTCTGAATAAATCTTTCACTTGCTACTTTATTTATGCTGTTATCTAAAGTTTAAGCTGAAACTTTTTCATAGCTGTTTGACAGTTTCCTTGGTGCAGTATTGAGGAAAACATTTAAAAAATTAGTTTTACAAAGCTGCTTTTGTAAGCTAAGTTTTCGTACCTTTGTTTTTAAGCACCAAGGAGATCCTGACCCAACCAGCTTTTCTATCAAACTTAAACTACTAGTTTTTTATTTATTCAATAGGCCACAAAAGGAGGCCCTTTCATAGTAGGCACAGGCTTACGAGTAAATTTCTTATCTTTTACTAATTTTTCTACTAACTGCGTGGGAATAGGAGTTCAAGCTGGTTCTAGTAATTCAGCTTATTATAATTTATTCATAACATTTTTAAGAGGCGCGTCAAAAGGAATTTCCCTTAATAATTGTTCAAATAAAGGGTTTATGCATTCTGAACAGTCAGGGTGATGACTGGAGCTGATTCCATACGTGGGGAATTTACCATGTTTTCCTCAGAGCCAATTTTGAGGAAATCCACTTGTACAGAGTCTACACTTACTAGAATTTGTGCTACCCAAATTCCCCTTATTAATAGTATCGTTCTTAAGAAACCAATTATCCCTAAACAATGCCATGTCCTTGTTCTTGACGATGCATTCCTTGAAGCATCTGTCCCCATCTCTGGACCTTGTCACGCAGTAGGGTAGAAATAGGACGCGGCACTCATGATTTCCAACTAGTTTTTATCAGTATAGTTACATTATAGCTAAATTGAACTACTAATTTCTTGTGTATATGTTTGTGATTTCTTACCTAATTTAAAAACATTTTGTTTTTCCCATGCTCTTATTTCCTTAAGGATTAAATATTACTAAACTTTTACAACCCATTTTAAATTATGTGCCTTCTATGTTGTCTGCCTTAATCAAGTCAGTTCAAAATAATCTCTTCAACGTAGAGACTCTCAGGATTTTCTGTGCAATTCTAGTATGAAAAGTTTCACTTCTTTTCCTGTTTTAATCATATTTATGTGTTTTTTATTAACTCTGTCCTTCTTGATTTATCTTTGTAAATTCTGCATCATCTTAGTTTTTGCATACATTAGTCATTCGTTAGCTACTTACTGAATGAATGAATCAACTAATGAATTATTGATAAAGAGTAGAATTTTTTTCTGAATAATTTTTTACTTTGGCTTATGTTGTCTGCCAACTCAAGTTAGTAAACTCTTGCTCTCAATAATTCTACAACTGATTATCTATTTAGAAGCACCCAATGAGAAAACAATTCTGAGCTGGGAATACTGATCTAAAGAAGCATTTGCTTTGCTGTAGTTAATATTATTATGCAAATAATAAATTTTAATTGCCAAGATTTAGCAATATTAAAATTTTTAAAAGAATTTTAAAGTTATAATTATATAGAATCACACAAAAATAAAAATTATAATAGAGCCACAGATTTTATTTTAAAGGCTATTTATAATACAAGTGATGTATATGAGTCTGTCATAAGCCAGGCACTACGCACAAACTTTACATAAAATCTCAGAAGAGCCCTCACATCAAGTGTAATTCCATTCCTCAAATGAAGGTATAAGTCTCACAGAAGGTAGGTGGGTGCACATTATATAGCTATTGATTGATAAATTTAAGATTCCTATCCAGGTCTGTTCTCTTTCCATTGTACTGAACTTGCTGTTAAATTTATTCTAATTTTGACATTGAAAATGTCAGAGAAATTTTGGTATAGTGAATAATCCTGAACCAAGAATCCAAAAAACTAGGACTCCAAAAAAGATAAGAAATTAAGCTTGTGTGGGTAAGGGTTGCAAGGAGTTTATAATGTAGAGATTGAATATTATATGTGTAAAAGCAAATCCAAATGATGAAACCAGTGTTAAAAAACAAAATAATTTGGGGCAAAGTACCAATATCTTTAAAGATCTTTAAAATGAGGCCAATACTAATCTACTTTCATTTTTTGTTTGTGCTGTAAATGAAATAGTACATATATTTGTCATTTAGTAATTCTTCAATAAATATTCAATAAATGATAGATTTTCTTTTGGAAAAATTTCCATCAACTTTAACTAAAACTTACTGTATTTGTCAGCTAGGGCTCCCATTAAAGAGTACCACACATTGGGTGGCTTAAGCAACAGAAATTCTTCAGGCTAGAAGTCCACGATTAAGATGTTGACAGATTTGTTTTTTTCTGAGGCTTCTCTGCTTGGCTTTCAGATGGCTGACTTCAGATTATGGAGTTTGATTTATTCTAAATAAAAGAGAGATTAATTTTTGATTTTTGAGCAAGGGGGCATTCCTCAAATAAAGCTGTGACATGATCTTTCCACTGTGTTTTTGGTGTCCTAATTTCCTCCCCTTTTAAGAACACCAGTCATATCAGGTTAGGACCTACCCTAATGACTCCATTTTAAATTACTTTTCTAAGACTCTGTCTCCTTTACAGTCCTGTTCTGAATTATTGGAGATTAGAACTTCAGGGCATTACAGTCCTATTCTAAAGTACTGGAGAATAGAATGGGGAAGGACACAATTGAAACAGCAACATTTAGCAACCAAGAATATAAACATTTAAAAAAATGTTTAAAGTCTTTAATGTATTTGAATAGGTTAATGATGAAAATGTAGTTTATCTCCCAGCCATTTTTTGGTTGTAGTCAAATTTAAAGAGCACTTCAAAATTTGGATAAAGAAGTTAGACAATTAACAAACAATATATAGAATAATGTGAATTAATTTTACTCCATGAAAAATATTACAGACATAAATATACCATAATACACATGATACAAAATCAATTCAGCACCAGAAACTGTGATATTTGGTTCATACTGACTGGAATTCAACTCTCTTTAACTTTTGGTAGGCTGAAAGAGATTTTTGACTGCTCTAAAATAATGAATGATTGGAAGAATTAATTTACATTGAATAATAAGATTATTTATTTATCCTCAAATTATTTATTTAATAAAAAAAAATCTGAAACCAATATAGGTCAACCACCCAAAAAACCTGCCTGTCCTGTTAATCCCTGAAAATTCACAGTAAACTTTAAGTGATATCTCTGCATATACTTACATGTTTCTGTTTTAGACTTTGCTAAGTTTTATTGTTTATGAAATCTAAAATCCTATAGGAGGCAGTGTACCCTGAGAAAAGTATGTTATAAAGCTATGTTATGATACATCTGCTTTGCCCTATTCTTGAATACCTGAAGGCATAAGGTCTCATTACACATAAGCCAGACATAAATAATTTTTAAAGGTGTTTTAAGTTGAGGTTCTGGGATATCTTTTCTCAGATAGGCCAATATTAACTGAATTAAATTTTAAGGTGGGTGTTAGTTTTGTAAATACAGATTGACCCGTAAGCACATAGAAGGACAAGCATGAGGTGTTTGAGGTGAAACAGCAAACTTGAGTTTATGAATATAATTTTTTTTGTTACTTATTAACCCAGGGCACTTAATAAAGCAATTGTATAATGCACATATCTTGGTGAATGTGTAGACACCTCTTTTTTCTGCAGTCTTGATCTAATAAAGTATTTAATTGCAAAGAAAAACATAAGTTGTTCCAGAAGAATAATAGCAAGTACCTCCTCCTTTTTTACATTGATTTCTGGTGTATTGAAAATAAAGAAAACATTCTCTAAAGGTGTTTAAAAGAAATAAGTTGGTTGAATACACAGTGATATACCTTGGGAGTATGAGGTAGTCTCAACATCATTGCTAATGAAAAAACTTTTTCATAGCTGTGGCTTTTGGGGTCCTTTTTATTTCTTTTTCCTTTTCTCTGTTCTTTTTTTATTTTTATTTTTGCTTTGCTTATCAATCTTTTTTTAACTAATTTTTTTATTTTTCAATTACAGTTGGCATACTTATTTAATTAGTTTCAGATGAACAAAATGGTAATTAGACATTCACATATCTTACAAAATGATCACCCCAATAAAACTAGTACCCATTTGACACCATACGTGCTTATTACAATATTATTAACTATAGTCCTTATGCTATCTGTTACATCCCAATAAATATTTGTAACTACCAATATGATTCTAATACCTTCTCCTTTTTTACCCATACCCAAATTTCCTCCAATTAAGCAACAATCAAATGTTCTCTATATTTATGAGTTTGTTTTGTCTATTTACTTTGTTCTTTAGATTCCAGATGTAAGTGAACTCAGACACATTTGTCTTTGTCTCATTTACTTTACTCAACATAATACACTCCAAGTCCATCCATGTTTGCAGATGGCAAGATTTCATTTATTTTAATAGCTGAGAAATTCCATTGTATATATGTACCATCCCTTCTTTAGCCATCTATCCACTGATGATCAATCAGGTTGCCTCCATATATTGGCTATTATAAATAATGCAATGAACATATGGACACACATTTTCCTTTGAAGAAGTGTTTTGAGTTTATTTGGAAAAATACCCATAAGTTTGATTACTGGGTCCTTCTTTATTTCCTGTTATAGCCTTTGTTTTAAAGTCTATTTTGTCTTCTATAAAATATTGCTACCCTACCCTAGCTTTAAACAAGTTTTTTGTTTCCATTTTCAAAAATTGCTTTACTTTCTATCCTTTTACTTTCAGCCTGTGTGTGTCTTTCAACCTGAAGTGAGTTGCTTGAAGGCAGCATACATAGGAGTCTTATTTTCTTATCCAGTCAGCTACCCTGATTTTTGATTGGAGCATTTAATCCATTTATATTTCAAGTAATTGTTTATAAATATGTAATTATTTCCACTTTATTATTCATATTTTAATGTTTTTTCTTCTTTCTTAAAGAAATCCCTATAATGTTTCTTGTAATAATGGCTTGGTAGTGATGAACTCCTTTAGCTTTTTCTTATCTGGGAAGCTCTTTACCTGTTCTTTGATTCTAAATGATAGCTTTGCTCAGTAGAGTAATCTATTTGTAGGTCCTTGCTTTTCACCACTTTAAAGATTTTGTGCTGGTCCCTTCTGGCCTGCAAAGTTTCTTTCGAGAATTCAGCTGACAGTCTTAGGGGAGCTCCCTTTTGGTAACTAACTATTTTTATTTCTACTTTTAAATTCTCTTACTTCTTTAATCTTTGGCATTTTAAATATAATGTGTCTTGGTGTGGGCTTCTTTGTGTCTATCTTGACTGGGACTCTGTGCTCCCTGATCTTCTATGGCTATTTTCTTTGCCAAATTAAAAAAGTTTTCTGTCATTATTTCCTCAAATAGATTTTCAAATCCTTGCTCTCTCTCTTCCTTCTGGTACCCCTATGATGTGTATGTCATTACAGTTGATGTTGTCCAGAGGTTCTTTAAACTACACTGATTTGGAGGGTTTCTTTGTTCTTGTTGCTGTTCTGATTGGGTGTTTTCTGCTATTTTAACTTCCAAATCACTGATTCAGTCCTCTGCTTCATCTAATCTACTGTTGATTACCTCTAAAGTATTCTTCATTTCTGGTTGATTCTTTTTTGTTTTCTATCTCAACTTATACATTTTCTACCTCTTTGTTAAAGTACTCACTGAGTTTCTCTACTCTTTCTTTAAGTTTATTGAACATCCTTATATCCAGTGTTTTGAACTCTGCATCTTGTAGATTTCTCATTTCCATTTTGTTGAGTTCTTTTTCTGGAGCTTTGTTCTGTTCTTCCTCTTGGGACATTTTTTTTTCTACATTTTGGCTTCCTTGCTCTGCTTGTTTCTGTATATTATGTAGAATTTTTATGTTTCCCAGTCTTAGTAGAGTGGCCTTATGTATACAGTGTCCTCTGGGGCAGAGCGGCACAATCTTTCCTGGTCACCTAAGCCTGTGTGTGCCCTTCTATTGTACTTTAGCCTTGATTACTGTTTGCACATCAATGGTTGGAACTGACCTTTGTTCTGATTTGTTTTGAGGGCTGAACGGTGACTATAGTGGAGGAACTATTGTGCAGGAGTCAACACTACATAGTAGGATTTGCTTTAGCAAGGCATTGGTACCTTTTCAGTTTTCTTTTTAGATGTGTCATACTCACATGGAGCTCCTGGTGGTGCCCAATCTCCAGTTAAAGTTGCTTACCAGGCTTGCTGGCCCAGGGCCTCCTGGTAGAGGTCTCATCATGAGCCTAGTTTAGCTGCCACCTGTCCCCTGACTGGGGCCACCTGGCATGAGCCACCAAATAATCACAGATGGCTGCTATCATGCTGGGCTTGGAGGTGCCTTGAGAGATCAAGCCATGAACCAAGGCCTGCTGCCATTAGTGCTGTGTTTGGAGCTGCTGAACAAAAGGTACAAGGCACACCGAGGTTAGATGCTAATTGTTTGGGTTTGTGAATCTTTGAGAGATTTTTAGAACATGTCATAGAATAAACCAAGACAGGCAAAATGTATAGAAAGGCCACCGGAAGCAAGTTGGGTGGGCCCACAAGTTGGGTGGGGTAGGTTTTCTGGGAATCATTAGGGATGCGTGACTAGTGTTAGCCTGTTTGATGGAGACTCAGGTATGGCTGCTTTCCACATCTGCACACCAAGAGGGGATAGGGCTGAAAAAGGAAACAATGGATTTTGCCAGTACTCTGTCTGAGAGAAAGTTGCCCCTCCTGCCTCCACCCTGAAACTAGAAAATTCAGTCCCCCACCCCCAAACTGTGTATCTCTGGTGCTTTTCAAGCTTCCCAAGACTGGAGCCTAGAGTGAGTGAGTAAGTTTATCAGTTGGCCCTTTAAAAGGAACTTCTGGGACTCCAGCTACCCTTGTCTCACTCAGCCTTTACTGGTTTTCACAACCAGAAATTGTTGGGACTTCTCCTCCTGACACTGGAACCCTGAGTTGAAGAGCTTGGTGTGGATCTGAGACCCCTTACTTCTTCAGGGTTACCTCTGCAGCTGAGCTATCCTTCTCGAATTTTAACTGCCACACAGGGATGTGGGATGAGCCTGTTCTGTGTCTCCTCCTACCAGTCTCAAGGTGTCTTTTTATGTATGTCTTTAGTTGTAGGACTTCTGTTCAGCTAGATTCTAGGTGATTCTCAATGATTTTTTGTGGTTTAGTTGTAATTTTGGTGTGGTGGTTATGAGAGGAGGTAGGCACAGTATTTGCCTACTCTGCCATATTAATTGGAAATCCATAGTCAGACAGATTTCAATCAAATCTTTGCTACTTGGCATCTGTGTAACTTTGGGTGAATTAATTAACTTTCCTTTATGTTAGTGGCTATCTGAAAAACTGAGATAATATTCACTTAACACTGTCGTAATGAAGATTTAATAACATAACATACATGAAAAATTTAGAAAAAAAGTAACAGGTACAGGTAGTGTTCAATAAAAGTTTACAATGACTTTATTAAGTACTGAAAAATGTTTTGCACTTTACAGTTTGAATGTAATTATAGAGACCCTCTTATAATTTATCTAGAAAGTAACAGCTCATAGAAAACTGATTTTGACAGAGTGATCATTTTGTCTATCAAAACAGTTTCTAGGATATAAAGATAATGCATAAAAGAGTTAATAGGAACTTAGCAGCTATTTAGAAAATTATGAACAGAGTTGGTCTTTTTTCTGCATTCCAAAATCAGCTTTAACCTTAGTGTTGAACACACAGTATTCTATTTAGTAGGTGTTATTGAGTAGATAAATAAAGCATAAATAAAGACTGTTGTTTGCAAAATTTCATAGTATATTCTGGTCATTTTATGCATTGGGAGAATCAGTTAGAGACTGCAGGGGTATTAGGTAAGATTTCTGCTCTAAAGATAGCTCTAAGGAGTAGACACTGAAATATGTTAGGTAATAATAAATAAATGAACAAGATGATGATAATGATGTTCATAATTACATTGAAGATAAAAATATACACCCCAAAATATGCTTCTTTGGCATATCAATTATTTTGAGCTGGTCATTTTTAAGAAATAGCAGACACAGGAGAAGCTATGAAAATGGAATAGAAGTTACTTTTCTGTAAGAGACATTTACATTTATAAAGGAAATTTTCATCTGTAAGAATTTCTCCTTCTCTGTACCAGGAAGAGAAGGATGATTCTAAATTTCTAGAAACTCATGGATGGAAAAGGCTGAGACTTAAATTGGCAAACAGTATTACCCTTGTATACTATGCTTTCTCTGTTATCCTCCATTAATACCTTCTTTTGTATTTAGCTAGAGATGGTATTTAAGGTGCTAGCTTGGGCCATTTCAGAGAGTAACTCAGCTCTTGGGTCTCTCCCACATGTTCAGGTAGTATTCATGATATTAAACTTGTTTGTTTTTCGCCTGTTAATCCGTCTTTTATTATAGAAAAGCATCTCAGCCACAAACCTAGAAGAGTGGAAGAAAGAATATTTTTCTTCTTTCACAATATATAACATTTATTAAGTTCTTAAAAGTACCAGGCACAACAGTTTCAAGTGGTGTATATATATATATATATATATATTGATCCCGCTAAAACCTCTTCTGAGCAGGTATTTCTAATTTTTTTTATAGGAACAAACTGAAGCAAAGGGTATAAAATTTGCTCAGATTTACACATTATTAAATAATGTTCTGTTTGAATAAGATGAGAGAAAATAGTTCAGTTGTAATTCTCCAAATTCCAATTCAGTTGTGGAGGAAACCAAAGGCGGAAACCAACCTCCTTTCCTTTGGCACTTGGAGGTACTGTGGAGAGAAAACAGTCCTAGTGATTAAAATCACCAGAACCATGCAGCCAAGAACATTGCATGTAAGAGTGCCTGTCATTGCTTTCTCAAACTGGGATGAAGAGAATATTTTCTGTACTCTGAAATTTCTAGTGATTGAGGTTATTGGGTTGAGGTTGTTTTCCTTCTCAGACAGAAAAACAAACAGTTATACATTCTTAAGTGTTAAAGAAGAAGAGCTGAGACTGGCTTAGGAAATAGGTAAGAATCAAAAACCAAGAGTCATGAAGTTTTTAGGTGCTAAAGATTTAAAATCTCCCTTTCCATATTTTTTCAGTGAGTAGTATCCTTTTAGGTGTTTCTATCTTTGTATTCTTCTTATGCTGAGAATATATATAAGCTCAGTAAGCTTATAACTAATGAAATTCTAGCAGAAAGGGCAAACATGTATTTTTTATTCACAGATGCACAGGCACACACACACACACACACATTTAAATTTCCCATTTTGTTCAGTTAAAGCCAAATATCCTTTCCATAATTTCTTGGAAGTTTCATGTCTTTACTTATCCTCCATGCTTTCCTCTGTTACCCTTTCCCCCAGGGTCTGGTATGCTATGCTTCTATTTCTCATTTCTGCTCTCACAATCCTATTTACTAAGTACTGTTTGTCCTTAATTTTTACATTTTTTTTCCTGTCATATATTAGACAAAAAAAAAAGTGTTTTCCTTGTTGAATAATGATTACCTCATCTATTCCTGTGTACTACAGAGATGGACAAATGGATTGAAAGAAACACACTTTCTTATCCTGCCCCATAAATTACTATTGTACAAAAGAATAGACACTTTATTATTAGTTTAAGTTAAAATATAAAAATCTGGTGAAAAGGGATTAAACTTATTTTTATAGAAATTTAAAATAATCAGGTTAAGACAGTTTGAGAGTAAAGTTCACAACAAATTATATCGTTAAGTATCAAGACTAATCATTATGTAAAATTCCATTTAAGAAGAGTTTGTCCTGGAATATACAATTATATAGAGACCAGATAAAGTTGACTTACCTACTGATTACTTTAGTAACATCGTTCTACAAGGATACAGTAGTGACAATGTTCTTAAAATTAATGTAATTTCAATAATAGTATTTTTTACCCTAAATTCTAGAAAAAAAGTATGGACATATTTGCATTTAGAAGCTTATAAATGGAATTTGGAATCTCAGTCTATAATTCCCACACTCAAAGTGTTTCTTATATATTTTTTAATTTTAATTTTTAGTATTAGCACTTCTTTTGTAATGCTGCCGTCTTCAATGCTCTGTTTAACTGGGGTGTTGTTCTGAATTTTGGGCAGAAACACCTTTCATTATGCCATGCTTTTCTCACTGTTGATTTTATTATTTTCCCATGCTGTGATCCCAAACCCCTAATCTGACTTTTCTTTTTTCAAAGGTATTTTTATGTTTAGTTCCAAAGATGTCCATTTCTTCTAAAAGGCCAAACTATTTTTTTTTTTGGTAGACTATTTTCAATAGAATTGATGATTTTGGTCACTAACTTCTGTCTAATCTTAGGAAAGAAATTCTAAATTCTCAGTTTTAAGAAGTAGAAACTTTCATTCAAACTCTTGAAGAAAAAGAAATCAATTTTTCTAAAAGTCTCTGAAACAGAACTGTAAATGCCCAGAATGTACAAGAGTTATTAACCTGGTAGATTCACTCAATTTAGAGTCTAAATTGCTTACTGCTTATTGTGTCATTACCTCATCATCTCTCTCAATGTTTTTATCTAGTCTTTTTCTTCAAACAATGGTTTCCTACTTGTTCGTTCTTAGCCACAATCTTTATTCTTCAAAGTTCCTATGGATCTCATCCTTATTGCTTATCTCAGCAGATGAGAATAGTCCTTACCAGTTGTCAATTTCTACCATCTTTAGACCCTTCCCAATACCCCATAGTCATCTTTGGAAATAAACTTGACACAGGGACGTAGATAAGTGGTAAAGTGGTTATAAATCCAAATAGTCTGTCATGACTTTCTGCAAAGGAAAATCAAAGTTTTTATTACAGTATGTCAAGTTGATACAAAGGGCAGTATACTTTCTGATTCATCTGAAAACTTAAGATTGTTCTTTATCTTAAAGTTAAGATTCCATGGTCTGGACTCTCTTTACTTCTTCCTTTAGTTGTGCAATAAAAAAAAAAAAAAAAAAAAAAAGCCATAGGACATTTTTATTGTCCTTTCTCCCCCTTTTTGGATTCATGCAGCTGTATGGTAAAAAGACCAGTGCCTTTTTGTCCCTATGTGATACTTTCTCTCTGTTTTATATAATCCTAGATTGGTTTGGGGCCTAAGCAACTACTCTGGCTGTGAACTAGGCAGCCTGACCAGCTCCATGTGGATGTATTGGTAGTGGGGCTAAACACAGTCTAATTGTACAGTCCTTTTGATGCTCATGGACATGTTTTAGATTGTTTTTTTTTTTTCTATTTCAAGGGTAAAATCCTACCCTCGCTAATATTTTGGGGACTTAGTAATTTCTACCATGATTGTACCAGACCTTTTGGGGCAAAAGACAATATGGAAAAAATCAAGGAGGCAATGAGTCACATTTCTAATAGTGGCTGTTGAGTTTGAGACAACCATGTTCAAACCCTCAAACTGAAATGTTAGTGAGTGAATCTTGCTGTGGAATATGTTGAAGTAGGTCTGTGCTGTATAAGAGTCAGAGCTTTCCTTAATAATCTGAGATTTTAAAGATGGCTTTTCTTCCTATGCATGGAGTTCCACGTAAGAGAATTACTAATTTGTTTTGGACCAGAGAGAGCTCAAGACAAAGCAAACAGAGATTTAGTATGTAGATGGTATAGGCACTAGACGTAAAATAGCTTTCTATTATAGTGAATGTGTGTTTAACTATCTACTATCCTCACCCCTCAAACCCTTTTTCTTTACTATCTGAGATATTGCTTCAGAGAAAACAGGTTCTACCACAACAGAAACAATTTCAGGAAATAATCTTGACTGGTAATTTGGAATAATTCTCTGAGTATCTTATTATCAGAAATTGGATATATTCTGAGGTCTTGAATATCAGATAATTTATATTAAAATTTTTTTAATTCATAAAGAATATCTTATTTTGGTATAAAACTTGCAGTTGCAGTCTGTAGTGTTTGTGTTTGGAATATAGAACACAGATTTAATTATTTTCTTATGTTTTATGGTTCAGAGATGTTTAATGGCAATTTGATTTTACTAAAAAAATCTATATAAAAGTCTCAATATAGAAGGAAAAAATGGTGGAGATGATAGAGGCTCTGTTCATCCCTCTGGCAACCATATCAAAGTTGTGACAGAAATAAGAAGCAAACAGCAAGGAAAAATTAACCTGAGATCTAGATGAACAAGCCATACAACTAAGGAGAAATTCAAGAAATCACTCCACAATGACAGAAGGTAGGTTGGGGCAAGAATGCGGCTGAGTGAGACAGAGGCTGAGGCATCAGCAGTGGCAGACACCTCTTAAAGGGGCCGTGTCTGTGAGCAGATTTTTGCGGTGATGGACCTACTCACTCTGAGCACCAGTGCCTACTTGGCTGTGTGCAGGGGGCACCAGAGACTTACAGGGAGACATTGTTGGAGTGAGGCTCACTGTGTGCAGAAGTGTGGTAGTATCCATTATTCCCTGTTGAGCCCTCCCTCTTACCAGTGCACCAGACACAGCACTGTCATAGTTGTGACATCACCAAACTGGATAACAGAGGTCACTCTGCCCAGAGGATTCCCTGAAACTCCACCTCCCCAAACTCATGGCCCCACCCACACCATATCCAGGTATATCCTCAACAAATTAGGTACTCCTTGCTGAGCAGCACCTAGCCTCACACTGGAGGCAGTTGGCCTCAGTTTCTGGTGTGGCCTTTTGAGGCAACTATTAACACAGCATCTGGGGATTGCTTGCTGAATCTTAATAGGTGGCCTGGAGGGGTAGAGGCTTAGGCTAAGTTTGGCCTGATGGTGAAACTCTCTCAAGACTGTGCCACTGGACACCTACTTAAGAAATCCACATTAATAAGACTGGGCGACTTAGGACCTTTGCTTAGTACATAGAAACAGACATGGAAAGGCAGACAAAATGGGAAGACAAAGGAGTAGAAAGCATATTTCAGAACAGAACAGAGATCCAGATATAATGGAATCAAGTAATATAACAGATGCAGAGTTCAAAACACTAGTTATAAAGATGCTCAATGAACTTTTCGGAAGTGTAGATAAATCAGTGAGAACTTCAACAAAGAGATAACAAACATAAAAATGGAAATGGAAATGGAAATTACAAAAGGGAACCAGTCTGAAATAAAAATCATGTTATCTGAGAAGTATATTAAATGAAATAAATAAATAAATAAACAAAATGTATGATGAAGAGGATGGGAAAGCCAAAGACATGCAATCAGAATGGCAAGAGATAAGATGCCAATACTATAAAAATAATTTAAGGAGCATATGGTACACTATTAAGGGTCCAAATATCCATCTGATAGGTGTAACTGAAAAAATTTAAAATGTTGAACAGCTGTTTGAAAAAATAATGATGGAAAATTTTTCTAACCTGGTAAAGGAAATGGATATGAAGCACCAGGAAGCTCAGAGAATCCCAAAAACCAGGGATCCAAAGAGGCTCACACCAAGACATATCATAATTTAAAAAGCCAAAAGTTAAATATAAAGAAAGAATATTAAAAGCAGCAAGAGAAAACAGAATAGTTACTTATAAGGGAACACCCATAAGACTAGCAGCTGATTTCTCAAAAGAAGCTATGCAGAACAGAAGGGCTTGGCAAAAAATATTCAACAGGATATACAACCAAGAATAATTTATCCAGCAAAGCTATCATTTAGAGCTGAAGGACAGATAAAGAGCTTCCCAGACACAATAATCTAAAAAAATTATTACCATCAAGCCAGTATTACAGAAAATGTTGGAGGAACCTCTTTAAAAAGAAAAAAAAAAAACATATATCAAAAGCGGGAATAAAGAATGGTAACAACTACATTCCTATTAATAAGTAACTAAAAGGGAAAAAATTAACTGCTCCAACCAAAATATGGAGTGGCTGAAAGGATAAGAAAACAAGACCTTTACATGCAAAAAGGAAGGGGATGGAGAAAGATATTGCTTTGATTGACCTAGAAGGTATTTAAGTTAGAGACAGATAAACACTATATGATTTCACTTATATGAGTAATTTAAGGAATAAAAAAAAAATTAATCAAAAACAGACCGCAAATACAGTAGACAATTTAATGACAGACAGAGAAGAGGAGAGTTTGGGGGCTGGGAGAATTGGGTAAAGGGTTAAAAAAGTAGAAATGGGGATGGGGAGCATGGCATAGGGAATGCAGTTAGCATTAATAGGTTGACTAGGTGGAGGGTCACAGGAGGTAGGAGCAATTGAGAGGATCATTTTATGAACTATATAGATTTCTAACCAATGTACTGTATACTTGAAACTAATCAAAATCAATCAATCAATCAATCTCTCTATATATGTCTTATACACACATAGACACACACACTCACTCACCAGAGCTTTTATTTCTCCTTAATATCCAGAAAAAATTTTAACTCCTAGATTTTTCTAAAAAATACCTCTTCTCTTCTTCATTCAGCAATTTTTTTTTGTTCTAGATCAGGAAAAGCATCTTAAGTTGTTTTAAAAGATAATTAATTAATTTTTGTAGTATCTAAACTGCTTTTTATTATATTAATTAAAGTACACATTTTAGCAACTAAATTTTTTACTCAAAAGCAATATTTGTGATCTTAGATTATCCCAATTTTAAAATACCTATATAACAACTTTAATTTTTATACTAATTATAAGTGTCCGACATTTTTTCCTTTCTTTTAGTAAATTAGCCCATAGGAAATTGAACATTTTTATTTTGTCAGAAAGAGTCTCTTTTTTCAACTACTGACTAGTTTCATATACTTAGGATTTTTGTACATTGTTTTCCTGTTACATAAAGACATCTATATTTAATTTTGGTAGTTAGAAAGTCCTCTTTACAAATTAAGATGAATTTTCATTAAAATATTAAAGACTCATTTAAAGAGAGATATTGAGATTATTCTATTTCCCTAGATGAGTAGTTTTAATATGCAAAATTAAAGGTTTGTTTTTAAAAAATCTTAACTTATGACATAATCAAACTGATATTTTATTATTCAACATAATATTTCTTCCAAAAATTATTTTCGAATTAGGTTTTGAAATGTATTAATATGCAAAGAAAATGAAAATTTGCTGTTAAAGAATATATATAATTTAAATAAATACATATGGGGTATATTTATATGTATATACATAGAGGATAAAGGCAAAATGATGTAGAATTTGAAATTAGACATATAATTATTTCTGAGCCACCATGCTTTAAAAATCACTAATAGAAGCTCCATAATAACTTCTCTTTGATATTGGGCATCCATGTGCTTAACATTAATCAGATTGAATTTTACAACTGGCTGGCTTAAAGAGTCTAAATAAATGAAGCTAAATAAGCTTTGTTTAGTTTAACAGCCTCCAAATTGACAGTATAGGCCCAACTGATGTGATACCTTTCAGAATGTCATTACATATATTTTTGTAAGATTATTTTTTTTTCCTTACTGCAAGCTCATGGAGATAAGCACTTTGGCAGTTTTTAAAATACCTGTCCAGTACTAAGGTAGATACTTAGTACTAAGGTACTAAGTACTAGGAAATAAACTCAACAATAATTCCTGCTCTAATATTGTTGAAAATGTATTATCTATGGTTAATATTTCTTCTACTAATTAGAATAAGTTAGAGATAGAGTTAACAGATTTAGTGACTTTGACATATCAAGAACTCACTAAAGATTTATTGAGTAAATAAAGGTGACAATCTAAGTTAATTGATTCTCGACCTTCTTTTTCCCTTAAAGAAAGTCACCCATTAAAAGATGACATTTATATGCATGACAGTGCTCTGTAAGCATTTATATTTTGATGAAACCAAAATTATTTTTTGAGGAATTAAAGCTCCTCAATAATTTATATTGAGCTCAACCATGAAGTCCCAAAAAGAATTATTTGTGGGTTGAGGCTGAAAAAATGGCAGATTATAGATTGTGCTCAATTCCAAAGACAACATTAATTACTTCATTTTCTTTTTCTCAACATAGGAAAAAAGGTATAGCAATATAAATGACCGATAGTCATAATAGTAGTTCCCCCTACCCATAGAAGTTACAACACCCCTAGTAGATAACTGAAACTGTGGATAGCACCAAACCCTATATATACTATGTTTTTTTTTCTATGCATACATAGCTTTTCCTGTACAGGAAGTACTTTATGGCTTCCCTTGGGCATATCCAAATTGCCAACATCTTGTGCTTTGGGGCCATTATTAAGTAAGGGTTACTAGAACAAAGGTACTACAGCCATACAGAGACAGTTGATCTGATAACCAAGAGGGCTACTAGGTGACATACAGGTGAGTAGCATAAACAGTATGAGTATTTTGGACAATGGATAATTCATGTTCCAGGTGGGATGGAGTGAGAAAAGATGAGATTTAATCATGCTACTCAGAATGTACTCAGAATGACATGCAATTTAAAACTTATGAATAATTTATTCCTGAAATTTTCCATCTAACATTTTCAGACTTCAGTTGACTTTGGGTAACTGTAACTGTGAAAAGCAAAACCATGGATAAGGGGAGACTACCATCAGAGATAATATTGCCTCTAATTCATTCAAAATAAATTACTTACCATTAAAATGTCTACATTTTGTTATGTTATAAACTGGTTTTAACGAATCCTAATACACCAGTGAGTTGTGACAATACTGTGGAGAATGCTTAATTCCTTTAATCCTGCAATGTAAAAGAGATACAAGAGTTGTTTTGAATAATTTGACAAATTTTAAAGACACCAAATATACACATATATTATTAGTATTATATTTATTTTTATTGTATGAACTGCAAAAAATAAGACCTTGAATATAAATAAAAAATAATTTATAAAACCAAATTTACTTAAGGTTAATGCATAGTGGATTAACCTTAAGTAAATTCTCTTAACCTTAAGGATCATTCTCTTAAAATACTATATATAAAAGTTGTTTTCTTTCTCTTTTTTACAAGATACCTTTTTTTGTTGCTGTTCATTTGTGTCTTTCTATTTCAGTTAATAAAATATAGAGGGAATATTTTTGAGATTTTTCTTTAAAAAGAGACATCAAAGTGGTTCTTTGTTTATGTATGCAAACTCGTGAAAGGTTACTTAATAAAAATGATTCAAAGCTTTAGGTAGTAATAAGAACAAATGAACAACGTGAGGAATTATTATTTCATCTATTAATGACTGAAGGCTAGTGATGGGACATATCCCAAATTTAATACTTCCGACATATAGTCAAAGATGAAAAGGAAAGCGCATTGATTGGCCTGTTATAGCCTTACTTGGACCAGTCACTGAGTCAAGATATTGCACATTACGATAGACCTAGTTTCAGACTTTATCACTTGTGTAAGCATAAGAGCAGGACATTTTATCAGAAAAAAAGAGGATTAGCACAGACCCGTGGACCCTCTAAGTCATATATATATCAAGGTATTGCCTAAGAGGAGATTTTCTTAATGGAGCTAAATTAGAAATTACATGATGTTTCCTTGTCAAAAACACTGAAGATACTGTAAATAACCTTGGTTATTTGATATAAATCTTTTCTATTTATCGTTATTTAAAAATAATTTATTCAATATATTTTTTAAATGTAATGGAAAAAAGTTTAATTTTAACATTAGCAGGCACTGAGATAAGTGTTTCTGAATAATGAAATTGGCATGAGAAGGTAGATAAAATAATAAATATTTGTCAAATATAGCTATATATGTATAATCATTTTAGAGGTTACTCAAGAGGTTTTGAAAATCTAGTCAGAAAAACTTTACATACACTGCATATAAATGTGCTCTAATTTAAAAATGCTAAGTTAAATATACATTTTATTCAAGTTTATTTATTTTAGTATTTATTGTACCATTAACAAGTTTTTAAATTTTTAAAAATTTAGCTAATTTATCTCTTGGGGTTTTTCTAGAAGAGTTTGCCTTCAGAATGTCTTCTCAGGCAAACTGAGGGGCAAAATAATCCTTCTAGCTAAGACACAAAAGTTTGTGAAAGGCCTTTGTTAGTGTGTTAACAAGAACATGATCAGAAAAAGTCTCGTTTTCTTTAGATTTAGTAAAAAAATAACAGCTTCAAATAAATAAATAAGAAATTAATTAGAAATAAAAATATACTATCTAAAATTTTAAAAATTATTATATAAACAAATATTAAAAATAAGAAGACGTAGATATAAATGTTCTCCAACAAATCTGGCTGAGAAAAATAATGTGATTTATTAAGCAATTTAATTAAGTATTACTCAATAGATATAACTTATTTGAAACCATTTATTAGACATATATAATGCAGTACTTATTGTTAAAATTTTAAAAGGTGTTGATGAGATATAAATAGGTAGATTGTCAAAAACTGATGGAAAATATTTATGGCGCACTTTGGAAAAACACGCATAAAATGCAAGACCTAGTAGAACTTTTTTCCCTGTGGAATTTACAAGTTTAATATATCAGGGACTTTCAACTGATTTCAGAACATATGCGAGGTGCTATGTCAGAAATTTTGGTTTGGAAAATCATTTCAGTATAAATATTATAAACAAACACTGCTCTTGTATGCTGTGTTAAAATATTAACTTATCTTCTAACAGTTATCTAACCTTCCACAAGCCATGTTAAATCCATATATTTCTATTTATTCACCTTTAAAATGAAGATTTTGGACCAGGGGACCCTAAATTTTTTTTTATATTCAATATTTAAATCTATGGCTGCAGTTCTTAATCTTAGGTCCATGTTCACTGAAATCGAATGCATCATATTTTAAAGTATTGGCTAAAACACATTTTGGGAGAATTTCCACATTTTATTATTTTCATTTTTTAAATTAGAGTTGACACTTAATATTATATTAGTTTCAGGTGTAGTGCATAATTTATATATATATATATATATATATATATATATATATATATATATATCTTACAAAGTGATCACCCCAATAATACATAGTTCATACAATATTATTGACTATATTCCTTTAGCTATACTTTACATCCCCATTATTATTTTATAACTGACAATTTGTACTTAATCCCTTCACCTTTTTCATCCACTTCCCCAACCCCATTTCCAAGTGGCAACCAGTTTCTTCACTGTATCTGACTCTGTTCAGTTATTTTGTTTTTTAGATACCTCATACAATATTTGTCTTTCTCTATGATGTTATAAATAGTAATAATTTTTTATAGCTGAATAATATTCAGTGTGTGTGTGTGTGTGTGTGTGTGTGTGTGTGTGTGTGTGTGTGTGTGTGTGTGTACACATCTTCTTTACCCAATCATCTACTGATAGATACTACTGAGGTTGCTTTCATATCATGGCTATTGTAAATAATGCTGAAATGAACATAGGGATGCATGTATCTTTTCAAATTAATGTTTTGGGTTTCTTTGGATAAATACCCAAAATTGAAATTGCTAGGTCATATGAGTTTTATTTTAAGTTTTTTGAGAAACCTCTAAACTGTTTTCCACAGTGGCTGAACCAATTTGCAATCTTACTAACAGTGCATGAGGGTTCTCTTTTCTCCACATTTTTGTCAACACTTGTTTTTCACTTTGTTTTGTTTTTGATTTAGTAATGTTAGCCATTTTGAATGGGTGAGGTGATATTTCATTGTGGTTTTAATTTGCATTTCTCTGATGATTAGTGATGCTAAATGTTTTTCATACGTCTGTTGGCCATCTGTATGCCCTCCTTGGAGAAATGTCCAATCAGGTTTTCTGCCAGTTTTTTAATCAATTTTTTGGGGTTCTTTTAGTGTTAAGTTTTATAATTTCTTTACATATTTTGGGTATTACCTCTTTTTTCAGATGTATCATTGGAGAATATCTTTTTCATTTAGTAGGTTGTATTTTTGTTTTGTTGATGGTTTCCTTTGCTATGCAACATCTTTTTAGTTTGATATAGTCCCATTTGTTTATTTTTTCTTATTTATCTTGCCTGATGTGACATGTCCAGAATAATATTACTAAGATTAATGTGAGAGAGTTTATTACCCATGTTTTTCTCTCAGTTTTATGGTTTTGGTTCTCACATTTAAATCTTTAATCTATTTTGAGTTTATTCTTGAATATTGTTTAAAAGAGTGGTATAGTTTTTGTTTTTGTATGTATCTGTCCAGTTTTCCTAACACTATTTATTAACTAGGCTGTCTTTACCCCATTGTATATTCTTGTTTCCTTTGTCATAGACTAAATGACCATATAGGCATGGATTTATTTCTAGGCTTTCAATTTTGTTTCATTAATCTACTTGTCTGCTTTTAAGCCAGTACCATGCTGTTTTGATTACTATAGACTTGTAGTATAGTTTGATATTTTGTACTTCTTTCTCAAGATTTCTGTAGCTATTTAAGATCCTTTGTGATTCCACATAAATTTCAGGACTAGTTGTTCCAGTTCTGTTGAAAATACCATTAGTATTTTGATAGGATTGTGTTGAATTTGTAGATTGCTTTGGGTTGTATAGACATTTTAATGATGTTGATTCTTACTACCCAAGAGCACAGTATATGGTTCCATTTAATCTTTAATTTCTTTCTTCAGTGTCTTAACAATTGCCCAAGTATATATCTTTTACCTCCATGGTTAAATTTACTCTTAGGTATCATTATTATTTTTTGATGAAATTATAAATAGAATTATTTTTTCAATTTCTCTTTCTTTTTTATTTTATTAAATTTATTGGGGTGACATTGGTTAATAAAATTATATAGGTTTTAAGTGGACAATTCTGTAATACATCATATTTGTATTGCACAGTGTGTTTACCACCCAAAGTTAAATTAACTTTTGTCACCATATATTTGACCCCATTTATCCTTATCTACTTCTTCTTCCCTTTCCCTTTGGTAACCACTATTCTGTTGTTCATGTCCATGAGTCTCTGTCTTATTCTTTTGTTGCTTTCAGTTTTATATCCCACATAGGAGTGAAATCATAAGGTTCTCAACTTTTTTGACTTATTTTTCTTAGCATGATAATCTCAAAATCTATCTATGTTGTCACAAATGGCAATATTTTATCTTTTATTATGGCTGAATAATATTCTACTATATTTATGTATCACATCTTCTTTATCTAATTATTGAAGGGAATTTTGGTTGTTACCCTGTCTTGAATAATGCTGGAATAATCACTGGGGTACATATATCTTTATGGATAAATTTTGGGGTAGATAACCAGAAGTGAGATTGCTGGGTCATATGGTAATTCTATTCTTGATTTTTTTTTTTAGGAATCTCCATACCAATTTACATTTCCACCAGCAGTGTGTAAAAGTTCCTTTTCCCCCACAACCTCTCCAACACTTGTTATTACATGTCCTATTGAAGATAGTCATTCTAACAGGTGTGAGGTGATATCTCATTCTGGTTTTGATTTGACTTTCCCTAATAGCTAATGAAGTTGAGCACCTTTCATATATTTGTTGGCCTTTTGTATGTTCCTGGGAGAAGTGTCTGTTCAGGTCCTCTGCCCATTTTTCAATTGGATTGTTTAACTTTTTGTTGTTGATTTGTATGAGTTTTTTATATATATTTTGGATATTAGACCCTTATTGAAGGGATTGTTTACAAATATCTTCTCTTATTCAGTTGGTTGCTTCTTCATTTTGTTGATAGTTTCTTTTGCTGTGCACAATCTTCTTAGTTTGATATAGTCTTACTCATTTATTTTTGCTTTCATTTCCCTTCTCTTGGAGGTCAAATTTATAAAATACTCTCTAAATCCAAGGTCCATGAGTTTAGTATCTATGTTTCTGTACTGAATTTTTTATTTCTGATAGTTTTTAGTGGGTTCTTTAGGGTTTTCTATATACAATATCATCTCTTCTTTAAATAATGACAGTTTTATTTCTTCCTTTACAACTTTGATGTCTTTTTTTTTCTTTTCCTTGTCTGATTATTGTTGCAAGATTTTCCAATACTATGTTGGATAAAAGTGGTGAAGGTAGACATTCTTGTCTTTTTCTTGATCGTAAGGAAAACACTTTTATCTTTTCACCATTAATTATAATATTAGCTGTGGATTTGTCATATGAGGCATATATTCTGTTGATACATGTTTTCTCTTTTTTTTTACTTTGATGAGAGTTTTTTTTTATTATAAATGGATGTTGAAATTTGTCAAACACTTTTTCTTCATTTATTGATATGGTCATATGATTTTATCCTTTATTTTTTATGTAGCATATTACATTAATTGATTTGCAGATATTGAACCAACTATGTATCTTGGGAATAAATCCCTCTTGATCATAGGTATGATTTTTTTAATGTATTGCTGAATTCGATTTCCTAATTTTGGAATTCCCATATTTTAAATTAGTCCTTTATTTCATTATTCTCCAAATGAAATCCTATTGTTTTAAGTGAATAATATTGTGATAGAATCAACTGGTTTTTTTTTTAGGATTGAATTCTGAAGAGTAATATAGTCAGTGAAATTGTAAAATGTCTTATTGCATAATATTTTTTTATTTGTTCATATTATTTATTTAGACCATATCCTTTTTGCTTCTAATAGTCCTATATTGAGATGTCATATTATCTAGATAAATTCCGAAGAGGGATGTTTAATTAATAATCTCTCCATTATTAATTAGGTGAACTATTTCCAAGAGAGTAATGACAGAGATTTTGTTTAGATGTATTCATTCATTCATTCATTCATTCACTTATCAAATAAACACTGAGCCCTTAATATGGACTGGTCTTTGTTCTAATTAAAATACTAAATAAAAATATCTTCCTTTATGTCTCTTAAATTTTAGTGAGAGAGATCACCAATATATGAATATGGCAAAAAATATAAATTATTGTCAGAGTTTTGAATGCTATAAAAGAAAAAAACAAAGGAATACAACAAGATTTAGAGGCTAATTTTGCAGAAGAGTGATGGATTCTTATTTAAACATAGTGATCATGGAAAAGGTTTAGGAGGAGGTAGTTTTTAAACAAAGATCTGAATAAAGTGAAGGTAAAAAAAAGTTCTGTAAATTCCAGGGTAAGAGAGATTCAAGCAGAAGGAAGGGAAAGACCAAAAGTCCTGTGACAGATGTATGATAAGTATGTTTGAAGAAAATAAGTAGATGGATATGATAAGATAACAAAGAAAGAAAGATCTGGTTCCTAACTTTGCAATACTGTGTTCATAATATCGTATTGCTTTTAACAGAAATTCCAAATAAACATCTTATAACTTTCAATCCTGAAATTGTTGATAGGACTCATTTCAGAATTCTCTGAGTTTTTCCAGAAGTATCATCCTGAAATCTCTGTCATCTAAGTTGCATATTTCTATATCTGAAAGTTTATTTTCTGGAAAATTTTCTCTTTCATTCTGAAATGCCTTGTCACCTTGGTTGTTCATGGTGTTTAATGGACTATTTCTCTGCCCGGGAATTAATGGAAATGTATCCTACTTGTTTATCAGAAAGATTTATTATATAAAGGTCTCTCTTTAGCCTACTGCAAAGAAGGCACTTTTCTTTTGGTTTCCAGTAGGTAACATGTAAGCCTCTTGGTTCCTGCTTAATATAAACCCTTAAAAATGCCTTTTTTATTTTCTGATAGATATTTAATTATGCTTGCTACCCTCAGTTTTCATCCCTGTCGGTGTTAGCAACAGTTTTGGTAGTATTTGCTCAGATTCCCCTAAAGCTCCACAGTTTTTGGTGTTGGAGGGTATGTGGGGAGAGGCCCTTTGGTTTAGGGGTAGGGGCTGTGGCTCAGCTTCAGTTTTGCAACCGTGGCCAGTAAAAATCAATTGTTTTTCTGCCATCCTGCTTCTCTGTCTTCTTCTCTGATAATGGCCCTGCTGCCAGTTGTCCACAAAGAGCTCGCAGCTTTTCCAGGCAGAGCTGTTCAGGGAACTTGTTGTTCCTTCTCCCCTCCCCTTCCTTCTACAGGGAGCTTGGATGGCTACAAGAGGTAGCTTCTTTATTTCTACCAGTCTACTGATCGACGCCCAGGGTTCTGACCTGTGGTAGCTCTTATGCACATAACCCATGCTCAGACATGCTGGTGTGCAGTTTTTGTTGTTGTTATTGTTGAGTTTTAGATTTTCAGCTTATTGTTTCAAAGAGAGAGATCTGGAGACATCTTTCACTCCACCATGTTTCCTGTGACTTTCATTTTGAAAGGATGACTGGCTACTGAATGGAGACTATGGAAGCAAAAATAGAAATTGGTAGATCAGGTAGGAAGATGTGACAATAAGTCAGGAGAATGAGATTAATATCTCAGATAAAGAAGACTTTACTTTGTAAACCTCAACTGGAGGTATGATTTGTCATCACCAGGGATTTTTACTTTTGTGTTGTGGCCTGGTTAAAAGCTGTGCTGTCTTAATCAAGACATTCATAGTTTTTCTATAATGTTTATAATTTCATCTAGACTTGATTTAGAGTGTAAGAGTTCTTGTCTTAAAATAAGTGATTTTAGACCTTGTGATGATAACAGTATCCATAAACTAGATTCAGCTCTAAGCATGCTTATGAAGTTTTTGTTTAAGATTTCTCTTTCAAAATGTATAGAGAGAACTGGGAATTCATAATAGTTTGTTTGTAATAAGTTCACTTGCTTTCCCACCAGGGTAGAAGTTAATGTTAAATGAGATAATGCAGTAGAGAATGCTTTGATCTCTTAAGTGGAAAGCTGTTTTGGAATTTATTATATTTTTTCTGTTATTCTAACATTTTATGTTGCTAATGCATATAACCACTCCACCAAACATGTTCTTATAAGTGTTTTTTTTTAATACAAGCAGAGTTATTTCCTCATTCTTCTCAGATAATCTAAGATTGGCTTTTATCCAGTATTTTAATTTTGATGTATGTTGTTTCTTTTTAGATAAGTATAACATGTGCTCACAGAAGACATTTGAATATACAAGATGTACTTCTCTAAAGAAAACTCAAAAGAACATAGTAAATTAAGAATTGATTATTTACTTTCCAAGGAAAATCACAAAAGGGACTCATTCACCTTGCAAGATCCTTAATAAATTTATAAAATAATCCAATTATAAAAATATTTCATTGAAAAACATATTCACATATTTTTCAGAATTATATTTATTGTATAATTATATTCATGAGCAACCCTAGCACCTTCAATGTAGTTTTCTTTATAAAACTGCTTTAATATATACTTTCTGTTCTTACTGACAAAAAAAAAATCATACAACACACCTTGGGGATAGAAATATAGCAAAGCAAGAATATATTTTATACTCTCTCATATGAATGGTCTAACATGATATGTTCTGTCAGCTGCCATTCTACATTACTGTCAGAGATTCCCCCAGGTTCATTTGCAAAGCTTGATTTCTCACTGATTGCCTCTGAAAATTTAGCTTCCTCTAATTCAAGATATTCAATAAATATCTCAAAATATAATTTAATGATACTATTTTGGAATGCTAAAATTATACTATTTTGTATCTTAAAATTCAACTGCATTACTATACTATGTAATTTTGGCCATGAATGCATCCATGCTTTTATTCATTCACCTATCAAAATAGTATGAGAGACACTATGCTACATCTCTGTAATTATGTAACAAAAAGTCCATCATAATGAGAATGAAGTACCTTATAACCATACAGTTTAATGAGAGATAAAATATTTTATATATAATACACATTACATATTATGTGTACATGAATACACATATGTATATGAATACACATATGTATATATGCGTATTCATGTACACATATATATACCTATATATATATATATGTACCTATATATACATATATATCTATATGAATATAGATATATATTTTCACATATATATCTATATATATATACCTATACATATATATACCTATATATATACATATCTATATCTATATCTATATATATACCTATACATATATATACCTATATATATATATATACATATATATATATATGTATATAGATATATATTTTCACAAGTTTCTGTGTCCAGCTTGTAAGTAACCCAAGATCAATAATGGGAAAGAGTCATCAATAATATGTGAAGATATAAACTAAGCATGCAAATAACTAAAGCTGGTGTAGTTCCACTAGTGTTGTGAGAAAAAATTCAAGTTACACTCAAATAGTTTTTAGATTAGATGCTATGGTAAGCATATTATTTAAGGAAAATTTTATTTTATTTTTCAAATGTGGTGATGTAGTTCACAAAACATTTGAGTTCAATTCCTGAGCTGATTGAATTCTCAGGGATGCAGAAGCTGAGAAATAGCAAAGCAAAAGATTAACAGGGGAGTGCTATCTGTGAAGAAAAAGAGGTTTGGGTAGATTGAGTGGAGACAGCTGTCAGACCAAGATGTAACCTGACAAGTGTATTTCGGCATGACAGAGCTATAGAGCAAAGACTGCCCACTAAGAAAGTCCCATGTGTGTGGACACCATTAGGCTCTTAAAGCACTTATCTTGCTCAAACATTGTCTGGTGATTTCTTCCAAAATAATGTGACCATTAAAGCTGAGGTAAACTCTGAAGAACTGACAACTAGAGGTTTCCAGCTGAACCACATTCTTTGTAGATGAACAGCAAATCTTGTTTTTAGAGAAATGTGAATGGCTTGTATCTGTGTCTGCCACAATTCCTACCTTGGATGTGTGTGTGTGTGTGTGTGTGTGTGTGTGTGTGTGTGTGTGTGTGTGTGTTTGTGTGTGATTTTTTTTCCTGATTTATGTTTATCTGGCTACTTTATTTTAATACAAATGTCAGAATGTAGCGGCTATATAAGAAAGTTTGATAAACATTGATTTTGAAGTCTTAAAACTAACACTGAGAAAATTTTTAATACACTCCACTTAAAATATTTGTTAGAAAATTTTGCTACTTTGAAATACATATTAGACAATAAATTCTTTGATGACATTGATTTCAGAATAATTTTCTTAAAAACTAATATATTCAGTTTATGTAGATAATTTTACAAGGTTCACCAATTACAAATTCTATTTATCTAATTTTTATACCCCATATAACATACTGGCAGGATCTGATCAATCACATTTTTATACTTCAAATGTTACAGAAATTTAAATCTGAATAATTTATTAAAATATAATTTTCTAGTTAAATCACAAAATATGTATAGAAAAATGCATAAGTGAATGAATAACTGTGGCAAAGAGATTTTTTTAGACAAATATTTAAAACTAAATAAAATTTAGGTAATATATGTATTCAATAGCACTAAAGCATTAAACGTTTTAAAAAGAATGACTTGTTTACTCTATTTCCTAGATAGCTTTTTGATTTTGGATATTTCTAAGCAGTACTAAATGAATTAGACTTCTGGCCAGTAAAAAAATTAACTTCAATATTTTGTGTAATAAAGCAACAACAGAATATGTTGTTGCTTTATTACACAACTCTGATTTTGGAATACTTTTGATTTTTAAATTTTTTTCTTAAATATTGTAATTTATGCTATTGGTTTAAGTTGAAACTGGTAAAAAGAGAGTTAACAAAATATCTTCAGTTTTTAAAGAGATATTTTGCAAAAATCTAAAACACTAGTAAATATTTCTATTCATGTTTTGACTACATATATTGGAAATATATCAACAAGAGTTCATATCGATATATACTGTGTCAGACATTGCAACTCCACACTTATTACAGATTCTCTAATTTAATTATTCCAGCACCACTATAATGTAAATATTAATGTTTTCATTTTACCATTGAAGAAACTGCCACAGAGAATTGGCAATTTGCACCAATTTACAAAGTGAGTAAGTGGTAGAGTTAATACATTTAATCCACTGACTAAACTCTCTCAATAATATTGTCTGAATACACTTGCATACAAATAAATCTGTGTTTCTGAACATAAAACCAAATTTGCTAACTGAAATTGAAAGTAGAAGCAAACAAGTAGTAGTTCTAATATTTGAAAGGGAGAAATTAAATTACTAAAAAGTTAAGATAATTTTCTGAAATCTAGGAATAGAAAAATAATACCAATCTTAAAAGTTATTTTGTGATAATTAAATGAGAGTAACATAAAATAAGGGAAAGTGCTTATTAATATTTAGTCACTCAAAATATTATTTTCTTTCTAGCAATGCCTCCTCAGTCTAAACAACGCCCCTAAAAGACAGACATTTATGCCAGATTTTTCAAAAAAAGAAAAAAGAAAAAAAGAGAAGAAGAAGGAGGAGGAGGAAGAGGAGAAGAAGAAGAAGAAGAAGAAGAAGAAGAAGAAGAAGAAGAAGAAGAAGAAGAAGAAGAAGAAGAGGAGGAGGAGGAGAGATAGTTTACAGGACAGTCAAATCTTTCTCTGCTACGTTAGATAAAAATGAGAAATCAAGCACAAGAGGAATTAACTTTGTGGAATAGGTCAAAGTCTGTCAAAGTCTATCAATTCAACTAAAATAAATAAATAAATAAATAAATAAATAAAAAGATTCTAATGAGGATTGTTGATTTGTTCTTTAAGATAAAATTTTAAATCAAAATCAAATTGTAAACTTTGAAGTCTGATGCTGTTAATAGCAAGCGTTTTTTTCTCAAAATGCTTGAAATTTTGAGATTATTCTAAAGTACTTTCCTGTTTTTAATGAACCCGGAAAGTGTTCACAAAAGAGCTCTTTTTGAAATATTGAAATATTTTTAAAAGTTTATTAAAACTTCTGATAGAAAATAAACTCATAAATTTCAGCCTATGCAATAAGAACAGAGAAAAAATAGAAGCTTACAAATAAAAGATATATAAAAGCCTTTTCTTTTATAATTCTAATATGTGGAAAGCTTTCCCAAGATTAACAGAATCCAGAATATATGAGGGGAAAATAATGGCAAATATAAATACATAAAAATTAAGTTTTACAAAATAAAATAAGCTAAAGAATGTGTGAATAACTGATTAAATATTAACAACATATTAAAAAGACAACTATTTATTTATGTCCTTATAGGAACACTGAAAATAAGTAGATGACAATCTAATGATGAAAAAGTTACAAAGTTGATTCTTAAATATAGATTTAAATAGACAATGCATATGTGGTCAACTTCACAGTAATAATTAATGCATTAAAATAACAAAATGATATTTTTTTACCAACTAGATTACAGAAAATTGAAACCAAAAACATCTAGTATAGGGGCAATATGGAGATGAAATGAGTGTTGGTAGAATGAGCTTGAGACAGTATTTTTTGGAAAGTAATGTGACCAAATCTAAGTTTAAATGATTCTTGTACCTTGACTTAGAAAATTCAATCAAATATAAATGCATGCATATTTCAACAAATATGTTTACAAGTATACGTATTACAGCATTGTCATTACAGAAAATTAGAAACAGTCTAATGATCTATCAACAGGGTAATTATTACAAACACTTGTACATATGCATAATACAGACTTATGTGCACAACATAGAAGCATTTAAGATTCTATTGTTAGATATGAATTCATACATTATCATAATAGAAAAATAGAAACTACTTAAATATCCATCAATAATAAAATTATTTCAATTATTCTATATACTTATGTTATAGAATCATAAGTGCCATGACATGGTAAAGTTTAGATATGCTGTAAAATAAGAGAGTTACATAATAATATGCATATATTACTCCATTTTCCTTAAATGTACACTCAGACATGCACATACACACACATATGCACACACACATTTATGCACACATGTGCTTTCTTGACAGCAGTTTTACCATAGAATAGAAAATGGAGGTGGCAGGAAACAGAAAAAGATTTTGTTTTTATTTTATATTCTTTGGTATTACTTGATTTTTTTTTAATAGTAGTTAGTTGCTATCTGGGAATTATAAATCAATAATTTGCTATCAATCTCTCTCTCACAAATCAAGGCTTTAAGTCAATTGTCCATCTTGGTCAACTTTTAGATTGATGTATTTAGATTACATTCTTAAACATGTTTAACAAACAGGATCATATTATTCCTTCTATAAAATAAGATTTGTAATTTTCCCTAAATTCATTGGAAAACAAAAGTTAGTGAATATATTTTACTCAATTTTGTGTTGACTTATAATTATGCTAGTAAATCAGTGCAGAAATAGAGACTATGAAACTTGCAGGCAAGTAGATGTGGGTTCAAATACTAATTGTCTTTTAAAATTTGTTAAGTTTCATAACATAACTAGTGCATGACTTTACTCAAAGAAGATGCTCAATAAATAGTAAATATTGGTATTATTTTTGATCTTAGTATAGTACACAAAACAACAAAGTAGAGGCAGTGAGCTGTGCATTCAAATTCCTGTTCCCTTTCCTGTGTAGAGTCACCGTGGGAAGCAGGCTGTTCAGCCAGGGACTCCATTTCCTCTAACATCCATCTGTTGGCAGGTGACAGGTTGCCACAAATAAAATCTGTAAAAATATTGTGTTTTACTTGTTGTCTGAGCCTTGGAGGAAGAATCCTCTACATCCAGCTGTACTCTCTCTTGCTCCTTCTGCAGCATGTATGAGAGAATCTTTCTCATTGGGGCTTTTGTCTAAACCACAGAATACATAAAATGATTTGATTGACTTTTCAAGAGTTTCTAAAGGATTCACATAACTGTTACCATGTTAGATGCCTATATGAGAAATATAGCAAGATGAAAATTATGACCCTGCATCACCACATAAATGAAAAATGCTTATGACCAACCAGGACATCGGTGTTTCATGCTTACCTAAAAAAAATTTAAATTTCTTGTTTCTTAAACTTCTGGAAAACTGTGTTTGTTTTTTATAGCAATGAACATTATCTAAATTAATACAAATAACATTATTTAATAGTACCACATAATTGTTTTCCAAATCAAACAGCAGAAATTAAGCACACATAATATGTGAAATAGGAACTGGGATAAAACTATAAATAAGACACATTTATATCCTACATTAAATATGAGAAAGTTTATCAGGAGAAAAGCAGAAATACATACATTTAAATGATTATTAAATATAACTTATCAAAGAAAGCTATAATAAATATTATTTAACTGTTTAATAAATATTAAGTAAAAATATACTGACAATCATACATAGCAATTGTATAGTGCAATAAAACCATAGTAAAAATAAATGTAGACATGTCTTACAAAATTAAAAAGATTAAAGCATTTCTCAATAAGAAGAAGCTACATATGTTTCATTAAACTTCAAGATGAATTAATAGAATATAGATAATTTCTTGCAAACTTTCATGGCCATTACCAAAAGCATAATCACTATGTGTCCTCAAGGATAATTCTTTCTTTTTATTAAGGAGATAAGGCATTTACTCATTCACTCAGAATATTTAAAAACCTATGCCCTTCATTGTTTTAACCACAGGGTAATTATTTTAAGCTCATGAACCTTGGTTTTATTACTTTTTAATTAAGTTTATTAAGGTGACATGAGTTAATTTAATTATATAGGTTTCAAATGTACAATACAATAAAACATTATCTGTATATCAAATTATGTGTTTACCACTCAAAGTTAAATTTGACTTCTTTACCCTTATCTACAGTTTTCCTTTCCCTGTTCCCTCTGGTAACTACTAAACTGCTGTCTTTGTCTATAAGTTTTTGTTTGTTTGTCTTGTTTGGTCATTGCTTTTGGTTTTATATCCCACATATAAATGAAATCAAATGTCTCTCAATTTTTTCTGTCTGACTTATTTAGCTTAGCATGATAATCTCAAGATCCATCAATGTTGTCAGAAATGACAGTATTTCATCTTTACTTATGGCTGAGTAATATTCCATTGTATATATGTACCACAGCTTCTTTATCCAACAATCTTTTGAAGGGCATGTAGGTTGTTTCCGTGTCTTGGCTACTGTGAATAATTCTGTAATGAACATTGTAGTGCATATATCTTTACTAATAAAAGTTTTTAAATTTTGTGGGGCAGATACTCAGAAGAGGGATTGCTGAATCATATAGTAATTCTATTTTTTGTTTTATGAGAACCCTCCATACTGTTTTCCATAGTCACTGTATCAATTTGCAGTCCCTCCAGCAGTTATGAGGGGTTCTTTTATCCCACAACCTCTTCAACACTTGCTATTACTTGTCCTGTTAATGATGGTCATTCTAACAGGTGTGAGGTAGTATCTCAATGCGGTTTTGATTTGTGTTTTTCTAATAGCTAGTGAAGTTAAGCACCTTTTTATATTTGTATGTCTTCTTGAAAGAAGTATCTGTTTAGGACCTCTGCCATTTTTAATTAGATTGTTTTGTTGTTGTTGAGTTATACGACTTTTTAAATATATTTTGGATATTAGTTCCTTATCAGAAGTATTGTTTGCAAATATCTCCTGCCATTCAGTTGGTTGCCTCTTTATTTTGTTGATGGTTTCTTTTGCTGTACAGAAGCATTTTAGTTTGACATAGTTCCACTTATTTATGATTCTCTATATAGAAAACTCTAAAGATTGCACCAAAAAAAACTATCAGAAGCGGTAAACAAATACAGTAATGTTGAAGGGTACAAAATTAATGTTCAAAAATCTGTTGTGTTTCTATACATTAAAAATTAAATTTCAGATATTTCAGGAAAAGAAAAATATTTTTTTTTAATTGCAATGAAAAAATACTTAGGTATAAACAAAGGATATAAACTGGAAACTACAGGATATTATTAAAAGAAATTAAACAAGACACAAAGAAATGAAAAGATATTTCATGTTCACAGATTAGATCAACATAATTAAAATGACATTATTGCCCAAAGCAACATACAGATTTAATGAAATCCCCATCAAAATCCAAATGGCACTTTTTTTTTAAAGAAATGAAACAAAAAATTGTGGATTTCTAATGGCATCACAAAAGACCCAAAATAGCCAAATCATCCTGAGAAAAAAGGCCAGGGGTATCATACCGCCTGACTTCAAATTATACTACAAAGCAACAAAATTAAATAAGTATGATATTGGTGGAACAACACACACACACACACACACACACACACACACACACACACACACACACCCCAATGGAATAGAGTTCTGAGCCCAGAAATAAACCCATGTATATATTGTCAAATAATATTCAACAAAGGACCCAAAAATATACGATGAAGAAAAGAAAGCCTCTTCAATAAATGGTGCTGGGAAAATTGGAAATCCACATGGAAAATTGGAAATCCACATGTCATGTGGAAATCCACATGACACTAGACTGCTCTCTGTCATCATATACCAAAATTAAGTCAAAATGTATCAAAGACCTAAACATAGATACTAACCTCACGGACCTTAGATTTAGAGAGGATTTTATGATTTTAAACTCAAAGGCAAAGGAAGTAAAAGAGTTATTAACTTTTACATATTATTTCATTAATTTTAATTGAAGGTCATTACCAGATTTTTGTATAAAATCAAAGCAGTATGGTTATAATCAATTCTATTATATGTCACTGGTATCTCTTTTCTGAGAATGTGTAGAAAATATTATTTCTAGTCTTTATGAGAGAATGGTCACATACTCTTCTCATCTAGAAATAAGCAAACTAAAAAACCTTTAAATTTAACATGTTGACTTAATTTTGATTTTCTAGATTTTGCAAGTAAATTCTCTTTAAGGTAGGGACTGCCAATTCCTTACCCTCGACATACACACCAAAATAAATTTATTCTACCTTTCTTCTTATAGTAATAAGAAACACATTTTAGAATGTCTATTTTAACTAGTTTATTGATTATAACATAAAAATTTAGTAAAATTTTCATTATATGAGTTCTATTTATGGATAATACTGACCAATGAGATATGCGGGGAAAATGTATATACCTAGAACAATTGGATATTTCCATACTACTCTGTAAACCTCATTATTTTCCTTCCTCACAAACCCTTCTATTGTGCCCTCTGACATTTTAAAGGTGGAATTGAAAACTATACCACTACATGCTATACCACTATATCTTTTAGCATGGCCCACACTTAGAACACTGGCAACACCAAATATGTAGTAGTCACTTTACTATATAATACATAACAAAGGATAATCATTTATATTGTTCAAATAGAAAAAAAAAAAAAAACACGGCAGCCCCAGTTTTTTTTTTAAATCTAACTCATGTAAATATTTTTGTGAATTTAAGTATAAAATGACAACTCCCATTATTTAAAGTAGCAAAATCTTACATAGCACTTTAGTTTTTACTCTGACTTTGGAGGGTCAGAAGATTATTTTGTTAATTTGACCTTTTTGCACCTTCAGAGGCAGGCATGGTAACTGCCAATCAGAGGCAATTTCAGCCAACTGTGGATGTGGGTATGTCAACACTAGATACTTAAAAAAGGAATGAGATCAAAGACTTTCTATTTTCTTTGAAAATAGATTTTATTCTGTATTAACATATTTTGTTCATAAAGAGTTCTAATATATCTCGGCTTAAAAAAAATCACCAACTTTTTTTTTTTCAATAAATAAGCACCGTCATATCACTTAAAATAATCTCTTAGAAACTTGCAAAGCACTAAGAGCAGAGAGATTCTTGTTTAGAAAAAAACAGCTTAGACAAATATACTTTCCTCGTGCTATCTAAAATATTTTAAGGTAGAAAACATGGGGATATGGCAGTTAATGATGGCCATAAAAAGATAAACACAATAGGTTTAGAAAGATTATAGGGAAGAATGCTATAATATATCATATTATATGCATCTCTGCTGACGATCTGAAAAAAATAAGAATATGTTTTTGGCTTTGGCTTTACGCTTTTGTTAAGGTGAGGCAGATTGTCCTTTCATTTGTGGTTTACAGGTACTATAAACTAATTCAAAATCTTAAGTATGAACAAAGACCAAAACTCTGGGTATGGGAGAAAGTATTGTTCTTATTTATCCTGGTTCTATTAAGATATAATTGACATATAACATTGTATGAGTTTAAAGTATACAACATAATGACTTATTATATAGATAGTTCCCAACTTACAATGGTTTGATTTACAATTTTTTGACTTTACAAAGGTGTGCAAACAATAAGCATTCAGAAGAAACCATACTTCGAATTTTGAGTTTTGATATTTTCCTGGGCTAGTGATATGGATTACAATACTCTCATGATTCTGGGCAGTAGTAGTGAGCCACAGCTCCCAGTCAAGCAAGCAATCACGAGGGTAAACAACCCACGCTTTACAGTGTATTCTGTTGCCAATATTCTTTTGATATTGTGTTCTGGGCATGTTTAAAGCAGGCTAGGCTAAGCATGATGTTCAATAGGTTAGATATATTAAATGAACTTTGATTTATGATATCTTTAACATCTGATGCATTCATTGAGATGTAATACCACTGTAAGTTGAGGAGCACCTGTATGCATATATTCTGAAATGATTTAAGTTTAATTAACATCTTACTTAGTCACTTTTTTCTTAATGAGAACTTTTAAGATCTCTTTTAGAAACTTTCAAATATACAATACAGTATTGTTAACTATAGTCACCATGCTGTACATCATATCCCCAGAGCTTATTTACTTTAAAACTGAAAGTTTGTATTTTTTGACCACCTTTACTCATTTTCCCCACCCCTACTCCCCTCTGCAAACCACCAATCTGTTTCCTGTTTTTATGAATATGCTTTTATTTTTTTAAGATTCCACATATAAGTGAGATGAATCAGTATTTGTCTTTTTCTGTTTTACTTATTTCACTTAGCATAAGTTTTATCCATGTTGTTGCAAATGGCAGAATTTCCTTCTTTATTGTGGCTGAATAGTATTCTGTTGTATATACACACCACATTTTTCTTTATCCATTCATCTGTCAGTGGACACTTAGGTTGTTTGTCTTAGTTATTATAAATGTTGCAGTGAACATGGGGATGCAAATATCTCTTTGAGATTGATAATAATAATATAACCAGCAGATAGATATTGTGTATATATTATTTTATTAAACATCATTTTAATATTATTTAAAAATATTTATTTAAAATTAATTTTCTTTAACCAAAACAATAATTCATAAAGATCTATGCACCCCTATGTTCATGGCAGCACAATTTATAATAGCCAAGATATGGAAGCAACCTAAATGCTCATCAACAGACAATTGGAAAAAGAAGTTATGGTTCATATATACAATAGAATATTACTCAGCCATTAAAAAAAATAAATCTTAACATTTGCAATGACATAGATGGACTTGGAGGTTATTATGCTGAGTGAAATAAATCAGACAAAGATAAATATGATTTCACTTATATGTAGAATCTAAAGAACAAAAAGAACAAACTAATCAAAACAGACTGACAAATAGAGAGGACAGTCTAGTGACAGCAAGAGGGGATGGTGGTTGAGGGGCTGGGAGAATGGGGTGAAGGGTTAAAGAAGTACAAATTAGTAATTGATAAATGGTCATAGGAATGAGGAACACAGCATAGAGAATGCAGTTAGCATTAATATAATGGCTAGGTGTAAAACCAGAGGAAGGAAAGAGCAATTAGGTGGATCATTTTATAAACTATATAAATGTCTAACCAATGTATTGTATACTTAAAACTAATAAAATAAATTTTTAAAAAAATAATTTACTTTGAAAAATAATTTTAAACTTCATCAGAATATTTTATGTTGACATGAAAAATTATCAAATTAATTTATAGAAATGAAATGTCATTATTGTTCTTATTGTATGTGATTTACTAAATGAAGTAAACTATAGGTAAATCATCTATTAAATGTCAAAATGTTTAATTACTAGTCATGAAGCAAGGGTTGCCATTGAGCAAATTTTTCTTATTGATCTTTCTATTTCCTCATGGCCTAAATACTGTCCTAACCTATATCTGTGTATTTTGTGACTTTTTCATTTCTTTCCAGTTTTATTGCTCAGATACTAACCACTGATCTATCTATTGTGTTCTTAGATGCCAACCGTTTTCTTTTACTAATTATATAATAAATGACGGTATAGATGTTTAATTGTGTACATCTCTTTACACTCATTCCCTTGAATTAAAACATCTTTAAAAGTTAGTTCAGTTTATTATTTATTACACGTATTATTATATTTTATATAAAATTGCTTTATTTTTAGAATAACTGATTTTAGTAACCATTTTTTCAGAATATGACATTCTTAAGCAATGTTTGTTATTTCATATTTTTGAAGAGTTCATAGATCTAAGCATATTTTATTTCTAAAATAAGAAGCTACATACTAGTATTAAAAGGTTCTAAGTCTAATTCTATAAAATACTGTATCACTGCATAGAGGAGCTTTTATAAGAGTTGTTATGCAAAGTAGATATAGATAAGGATATAGGTATAATATCAACTTTTAAATTGTTTGATTTTTTCTTGCAGGTTTCCTTTTACTTATTAATTTTGGATGTTTACAAATATGTTTATAAATATGACCAACATATCATGTAATGTCCTGGAAACCATCCGACAACTCTGTTTTGTAGTAGAAAAGTTGGAATATTACTCAGCTGAAGGAAATACATCTGTGAGGATAGTACTGAACCCTATATATACTCTATTTTTTCCTATACATACATACTTATGATAAAGTTTAATTTATAAATTATGCACAATAACAAATAATAAAATAAAACAATTATAGCGACATATTTTAATAAAAGTTATATAAATGTGGTCTCTCTCAAAATGCCTAATTGTACTGTACTCACCTTTTCACTAAAATAAAGCCTTTGTGACCTCTCTTTGGTATATCTGAATTACCAATATCACCATTCTAGAGGATCAATACTCTTGCACTATGGAGCCATTTTTAAGTACAAAAAGGGCTTCTTGAACACAAGCTCTGTAACAGTCAATATGACAACCAAAAGGGCTGCAAGTGACTAATGGGTGAGTAGTGTATACCATGTGGATACCTGTATAGGACATAGAGGAACATCATGAGATTTCATCAGATTTCAACAGTACACAATTTAAAACTTATAAATTATTTATTTATGTAATTTTACATTTAATATTTTTGGACTGTAGTTGACTGTGGGTAACTGAGACTGAGAAAAGTAAAACCATGAAGAAATGAGGACTACTGTATTACCCATAATGGAAATAGCAACATGACAGAAACAATCTGTCTTATCCATTGCTTAAAAATATTTTAAAAATGAGACTACATCAAACTAAAAAGTTTTTGTACAGCAAAGGAAATCATCAACAAAACAAAAAGACAACTGACTGTTTGGGAGAAGATATTCACTAATGATACATTTGATAAGGGGTTAATATTCTAAATTTATAAAGAATTTATATAATTTGACAACAAAAGAAAAACAAACAATCCAATTAAAAAATGGGCAGAAGACCTGAACAGATACTTCTCCAAAGAGAAAATACAGATGGCTAACAAACATATGAAAAGATGCTCAGCAGCCTTGAGCTAATCATCAAAGAAATGCAAATTAAAACCACAATGAAATATCACCTAACACCTGTCAGAATAGATGTCATCAATAAATAAAAAAATAGCACATGTTGGTGAGGATGCAAAGAAAAGAAAACTCTCATACATTGTTGGTGGGATTGTAAATTGGTACAGCTGCTATGGAAAACAGTATGGAGGTTTCTCAAAAAATTAAAAAAGAATATACCTTTTGACCCAGCAATTGCACTTCTGGGTATGTATTCGAAGAAGACCAAAACAGTAATTCATAAAAATCTATGCATGCTAATGTTCATGGCAGCACAATTTACAATAGCCAAGATATGGAAGCAACCTAAATGCTCATCAATAGACAATTGGATAAAAAAATTATGGTTCATATATACAATGAAATATTACACAAGTATTAAAAACTGAAATCCTACCATTTGCAATGACATGAATAAACCTAGGGGTTATTATGCTGAGTGAAATAAGTCAGACAGAGAAAGATAAATACCATATGATTTCACTTATATGTGGTATCTAAGGAACAAAAAGAACAAACTAATCAAAAACAGACAAATATAGTGGACAATTTGGTGATGGACAGAATGGAAGAGGATTGGGGGTGCTGGGAGAATGGGGTGAAGGGTTAAAGAAGTAAAAATTAGTAGTTGATAGTTGGGCACAGGGATGGAGAGCATGGCATAGGGAATGCAGTTAACATTAATATGATGGCTAAGTGGAGGGCCAGAGAAGGAAGTTAACAACTGGGGAGATCATTATATGAACAATATAGGTGTCTAACCAATGTATTGTATACTTGAAACTAATTTAAATAAATAAATTTATATCAAAAAATATTTTAAGAATTTACAAGTTCTTTAATGAACTAATCCTTGACTTCCCTTTCTGTACTCACTGAAGAAAGAAGTGAGGGGTTTAAAAACTTGAGGAAAAGAGATAAGACAGGAAGATGTTGTAAAAGTTAATATGATAGTTGAGAGAGCTTGAACTAACATGATGGAGATGGAAAGAGCATAATGGGATTAAAGAGATCCTTTTGAAATAGAATTGAAATACTTTATCGACTGGAAGTAAAGAAAATGACTGTAAAAAATTTTATAGAACAATGAGAAGTGCATATCTTTCCTTTGAGATGAGAATCTGTGTAGTAATAAAATTCTAAAGCAACATGGGAACTTCTATCTGCTTTTGGGATTAAGTTAATGGTGTGTACTCAGCTTACACTCTCAGAGTCTTCTACTCAGGAATGAGAAGTTAATGCCACAGAGAAAAAAAGTAGTATGTCAGACAGTATTTCTGATATTTAGTCAATTTATTTTCCAAACAGTATTTTTAACTTTTAGCAAATATATTTTTTATTGAATGGAGTGCAATTTTAAGAGTAGAGTCTATAGATGTTTCAAAAATTGAAAAATATTTCAGTATAGGGCTTTGTAACAAATCAGTGTTATAGAATCACACCATTGGGTCTTAAATTATGTGTCCATGGAACAGAGTAGCACATTTATACAAAAATCAAATAATGTCCATTTTTTTCCATTTCAATAGCACATAAAAATTTTTTTTAAAAATTATAAAATTTCTCAGTTTTGTTTTCCTGCTCAATATTTTTAAACTTTTGACACCTAGCAAGAAAATAAATAACAAAAACCAAAAGGCTAAATAATATTAATGGAAATGTCAGAAATATGATTATAAGAACAGTTTATATGTATTACTTTTTAGTTGTAAGAGCTTACATATGCTCATTTATTTTGTTAGTAAAGTGGTTGCTGTTTCCCAGAAATGGTTAAATGTATAAGTTTTAGAATTTTTGAAATAGCACCAGCGCTTCCAGATCATTGCTCCCTGACAAGTATGAATTACAGCTAGGAAGCAATCCTGAAAAGATCAAGTCAGAATTGAAATAAATAAAGAAACAAAAACAGAAGAGAATAAGGCAGGGGAAGGATGATACAAAGAGAAAATAACTTTATTTATTATCTTCTTAGTTTTTTCCAGCTTCTGTGTTAGAATTGATTCTTTCATTATTGTGTCTATACTCTTCAATTCCACTACCCAATGGCATAAATAATTTCAATGAACAGGTGAGACATTAGTCCAGAGAGGTTTAATTACTTTTCTTAAGTCTCAATAGCAAGCAAGTATCTGAGATAGTTCAGTCTGATTTCAAAGCCTGTTTTGCTCTCCCAAAGCTATGCTGTCTTGAAGACATAAAATTAGGAATGTTCAGTCAGCTAAACTCAATAGTATATTAAATAGATTTTGGTTTATTTAAAACTTGAAAAACACGACTGATGATTTTATTCCTATTCCAGTGCTACTATTTTCACCTCAAATAGTTTAAACTCACCAGGTTAAGCTTGTTTTTCTCAAATAGGAAAAAAATAAATTTAAATGCACCCTTCCAACTGGAATGAAATAAGAATGTAATAGAATTCCAGAAAACCAAAATGAATATAAATAGAATGAACCCAAATCTAGTGGCCTCATTTCAATACACTAGAATTAGAAATGCTTCTGAAATTAAGATTAAGTGTAATTAATGATCATTCAATTTAGGTCTACTGGAACCACCCTTGGTGGAATGTAGCTGTCATTCATTAAAATGAGAACTTTCTGGGATATTTAGACATAGAAGCATTATTTTCAAGTTGGGACTAAAGAAGTATTAGCTCTTTCTCTCTCTCTCTCTCTCTCTCTCTCTCTCTCTCTCTCTCTCTCTCTCCCTCACACACACACACACACACACACACACACACACACACACACACACACGAAAGAAAGAAGGAAAGAAAGAAAGAAAGAAAGAAAGAAAGAAAGAAAGAAAGAAAGAAAGAAAGAAAGAAAGAAGAAAAGAAAGAGAAGAAAAAACACAGTCTTTGATTGACAGAATGGTTTGGAGTTAATTCCAAACCAAAAATTATGTTGGATATTTGCCTTTTCTCATATTATTTTTCCCCAATTCTAACTTAACTTAATAGCAGAATCTCAGGCTATTCTCTTTCTGTGATCAGATTCTAACTCAGACTCCAGAAGTTACAGTCCTGGTTCTTTCCTTGCTGCCCATTCAACCATATATAATCACATTAGGATTGATAATACACACTTCTGCCTTCTTCACAGTAAAACGAAGACAAAAATAATGTTTCTCACTTGAGCCCTTATTGCTGTGGTACATAGATGTGGCTGAAACATGTAAACTAACTTTCTGATATACAAAATGAAGCTAGAAACAAACATGAGATACTTAAGTCCATCAATGTTAACCCTATGATTGATTTTAAGAAACATTATGACAGTTTGACCAAGGCCTTGTTTCACTTGTATTTATACATATTTTACATGTATACTTATATACATATACATATATATATATGTATATATATATATATATATACACATATATATATACACACACACACACACACACAGAATTTTTCATAGCACAATAGCAGTCATAAGAGTCATAGAATAAATTATTAATAATCAGATGAGTAGTTGGATAGATACATTTATATCAGTCAAAGTTTTGGGAAGTAAGCCAATTAAACTGTCTCTGGCTGATTTAAGCAGCAAAGAAATTGTTTGAAAGATTTGCTGAAGAGTTCAGGACATGAGACTTGCAAAACAGTAAGAACAAAGGAGACTAGGTAGAAGAAAGGACCACAGAATGGTTCCACAAAATGAGTTTGATGAAGACGCCAAAACTACAATGCCATAGATATTATAGCTTGACACATCACTATGACTCATGCTGGACGCCTGACTGTCTCTAGCACTGCTGCGACTGTTATCCCTAGAAGCTGGATGTGACTTTCATCATGTGGCCACCTTCAGTATTAGGTGCTTGTATGACCATGTCTTAGATGTTCTGTTTAATTTGAATATTGAAGTCTATTTTAAAAAATGGTAGAGGCCAGTGCTGTTAAAAGAGGACTGATTAAAATATTTAGCTTGAGAAGATGGATGAAAGCTGTTTTAAGTATTTAAAAGACATATGTATAAACTAATTTCAAGTTCTTCAAAGGATAGAGCAAAGACTAAGTGAAAATTATGAGAAGGCAAGATTTCTTTTTAAAACAAAAAACTCCAAAATTAGAATGGACAACATCCCTGCTACTAGGATTAATTATGCAGGAACAAGTTGATCACTTTCTAAAGATATCATGAAACAAATTATTGTTTGGATGTAACAGTGGACTATACAACTAGTAAGATTAAAGTGGTTCTAAATCTCCACAGTACTTTCACCTCTGCCTTTGAATTTCACACAAAACATCTTAAATAGTATACATTGCTAATTGTTCTTCCAATTGAAAAAAAATTACATTTGTACAAAAGAATAAAATTTGCCTCCAGCTTCTTTAAAATAATTGTTTATGTATAATTCTACACAATAATTATTTCCCAGTGATTTTCTTAGTAATTTATTGTGTTGACAGGTATATCTCAACGTATTATGGCTATTAGATGTATATCTTGAAAACGTGGACTTTAGTGTGCTTTTGGAATTGAGTATTTGAATCTTTATTCAAATAATTTCTTAGATACTATAGTATATTTCATTCACATTTTTGCATGATTATTTAACTTTTTATTTTTAAAGAATTCCAAAGTATAGCAAAGTTGCAAAATACAAAAAAAATTCTGCTTTCCCTTCACTCAGGTTTTTCTCAAAATTAATGCTACTATATTTGCTTAATCCTCTCTCTGTCTCTCTCTGTCTCTCTCTGTCTCTCTCTGTCTCTCTCTCTCTCTCTCACTCTCTCGGTGTGTGTGTGTGTGTGTGTGTGTGTGTGTGTGTGTGTGTGTGTGTGTGTGTGTAGTCAAAGAAAAATTACATTGATGGATCATTTAAGACTATCTCAATAGAGAAGAGAAAATAAAAATTCCTTTTTAAAAAAAGGTGATAGTAATTTTAAACTCTGAGGTGGTACTTGAGAACATCACAGGGGCAACAGATTGATGTGATTAAGTCATCTATGCTTGCTAGTTGGTGCTCATCTAAGGCTCCTATCCTCCCACAGAGATGGGAAGATAGGGACACTATCTTTCTTGATGATTATATTTCAAGGGATGACTCCTAGGTCCTGGAGAAAAGACATTGCTGGTTTGTAAAACTCAGTTGTAAAAGTTATTGAGAAGACTTACATCCCTAAGGAGCAAGAAAGAATCTTAAATTGCAAGTTTTCTGAAGTAAATGCTCTAAGTGAAGCCAGGGCCCTTATATCAGGAAGGTGAAGAAAATGGTAAGTCTATTCTGGTCAGTGTGTGTATATAGGTACAAATTATGGCATCTAGGTTTCAAAATAGTGAATGAATTCACACATATGCACACACATAAATACATATACACATGTGCATGTGTATGTGAATGTGCATATATTTATATTTTTCCTGAAATATTTGAGAATAAGCTGCAGACACATTATTTTATCTCTAAACATTTCAATATGGACTCCTAAAAACAATAAATTTTTCATTACATAATCATAGTATAATTATGTATAATTGTACTGTAAACAGTATATATTATATATTTATATATTAATATTTATATCTTACTCATAAGATATTAAATATATAAATCACGAAGTTAATCTCACATGTTTTTTACAACACCCCAAAATGTATAGTTACTGTTTGTTGGGCTACTTTTTACAAATGAAGAAACCATGCATATTGGCATTTGGTTTCAATATTGGGGGCTAGAGATATTCTATAGATTTTATGAACTTGAGTAAAAAACAATTGTTTAAGATTTACTCCACTTTGTTTTCTTCACCTCTCAGGATGCCAAACACTGACTGACTACCAAAACTAAAAATTTCATTAATATATTAGGGCTCAATAAAATGAAAGTTTAAATTCAAGTTTAAAAAATATATTATTAATATTTATCGATCTATTGGCTTTATTGTATAGGTTAACCTAACCTGTTTAAGATTACTATAAATCAATACCTAACTGAATATGGAGAAGGTTTTACAGGGGTTTCTTAGTTATTGGGTGTATACTTATTTGTGTATGTGCATTTGTGTGTGTAAGTGGGTGTGGGTATGCGTGATTATATCATGAAACTGCTAAAACAATTGCTAGTTAACCTACAACAACAATTATTGGTATATACAATTTTGGTTGCAAAAAGAATAAGCCTGATCTGAGATGGACAAATATATTATAGTTTATTTTACTCATACTTACATAATTAGTGTTCAACAGAGTACCTGGCACTGAAGATAGTAATATTACATGAATGTACAGAAGAAAGTTCTGACCATCAAACTATTAACATCAGTGAGGTCTTAGCAGTAGAGAGAAAATCAGGCCTGAAGTAATAAAGAAACCAAGCAAAAAATCAGGACAAAATTTAGACTCAGGGGAGAAGATAGGGACTACTTCTAGAATAGGGATACATGCCAGGAGTTGGCTCAGGGAAGGAAAAGTCATAATGCCACAATTTAAATATGAGAACAGAAGAAAATTAGGCTGAATCAAAACACTTGTATCTCTTAAATTAGCAAATTTGTCCTCAGAGTATGCATTGAGTTGAATCTACAAGTGGGGATGTAATGGTTTCTCTGAAAAAAGGATAACTTTGATTCTCAGCAGGCAGGCTAGAGTCTAGGATATCTAGTAGTTGTTTACTATCTAACTTTAAAGAAATAACTATGTTGGAAAGAGAGAGTCAAGCAGATCATTAAAATTGTATTTTTAAAAATTTATTTATATTTCTAAAGTATCATATAGCTTTTAGTGAATGGTTATAGATATATTGAGACTCATAATGACTAACAGTTTAGTAATTAAATATCATTTATTTTCTAAGATGTTTCTAGTTATTAATTTAGTTACTCATTAATTACTAATTATGTTTTAGTATTAATTTTTTGGATTTTAAGACACACATCAGTACAAATGAAAAACTCTTTTCTCTTTCTCATAAAAGTATAGTAAATATGTAATAAGAAAATATCATTTAAAGACATTATTGCATATTATGAACACTACTAAAGTAAATAATTTCTGCAATAATAAATCAGCATGAAAATAAAAGTATTTAATGCTTTCATTTCCCAGATAGGCTGAGTTAAAATGATTCTTTTTCCTATCAAAACTTCAAATTGATACATTGGTCATAAGAAAACCAGAGTAATAACTTTAGTCAAAAATGTCTAAACAACTTCGTAGTGCTGTTAGGAATCAACAATGGGGTAAGAGAAAAACAACTGAGTTGTTCTTTGTGTCTCCTGATTTTCCTGAATTCACAGACAGCTTAATAATTACAGTATTTAACACAATTCCTTTATATCATAGTAATTTGATAAACAGATTTGAATTTATTTGCTACAAAATTAAGATCTTGGGTAAAGTTTCAAACAACCATATTACAGTAGTCACAATCAGCTCAGCTCATGCAGCGCAAATTTACAAGAAAGATACTTGAGTTTATTGAACAATTAAATTGTAGAAACTCAAATTTAATTATATATTAAAAACAAAAGTAATAAACACTCAGAACTAATTGCGTCCTAATCATTTTATTACATTGTACTACCTCTGATCCTGAGATTATATCTACTGTTTTTGATAGGTGGAAATACTATATAACAACATATTACTTCACATCTCTTTCCATTTCTGTATTCATTGCTGACACTTTATAACATGAACATGCAACTGTGAAAGTACTGACACGAAAGAAATTAGCAAATGGTAAAAACCAGAGCTATTTTTCCCTATTTAACCAATTGTTAAACATTTACTAGCATATCAATCTTCACCAAAAACTTTTTTCTTTTTTTATAGGAAGACCATATAAATGAGACATAGATTGGAAAGAGAGGACTTGATCCAAAAGATTACAAGATGAAAACATGTAACATGTTCCTGCAGATTTACTCATAAAAATCAGCCTTTAAATAAGGTAAAAACAGAGTAGCAAATATTTTACCTGAAAAGATAGTCTGAATTTGCCATTAAGAACCCTGGTGAAAGTAGATCAATAGGTAAATGTCATTAGATAGCAGATAGATAAACTATTACAGTCTCTGTATGTGGATGAGGGATATTCATAGTATCTCAAATTTTTCTCAGCCTGGAAAATGTCAAGCATATGTTTTTCATTTTTACCCCCCAATTAACCACTGTATTAGCAATTATGCAACAAGTTATCACTGACATGAACAAACTTCTAGAACACCAAGTTAAATTCAAGCATTTGGTACATTTAGTAACAGCAAGGGGTGGGGATTATTGCCCTCTCTGTCAGCCTCTGTGCTTCCCTTACTTCATACAGAAAGGAACAAGTTCAGAAGAGTGACAGGTACTCATCAAAGGGAAAATAAAACCTCAAGGAAAAATGTATTTAGAATTAGTTTCAAGATTAATTTCTAAATGCTTTCTTGGTAACCATTGGGCTTACATGAATATGACAAATGAAACATGGCAAACAAATCAAAATTCCATTAACAAAATCCAGAAATAAAGATATTTATGTAAATGTGTTTGTATAAATATATTTGCGTACAATCAAGATACTGGATGGCATTTTCTACCAAATAGTGACAGTAATTGTGTCTGGGTGCTGTTATGTTTGGTAATGTTTGATAATTTTATTTACCTCCTTTTTATTTTAAAATTCACCATTTAAAGTTCTTATAATTCATGTAGAAATTAAAAATAACAAATTAAAAATAAATAGAAATCTAGAGACACATAAATTTGTTTATAATTTCTTTAAATTTGATATGAAGAAGTTAGGTTGCTCCTAATTTTTTGAAAAATATAGAATTTAAAGCAAGAAGCCAAGTTTGCTCTATTTTAAATGCAACAATGTGTTTTGGCTTTAAAAAGGTAAGTAAGAAATAATTCTGTACAATACATTTATATTAATATGATACTTTTTGCAGTTTAAGGCAGTATAAAATACTAGTCAAAAGCACATACTTTGAGTGCAGATAGATGCAGCTTCAAATCTCCACTACATCATTTACTATAAAATTTTGAGGTAATTAATTATTTTCTTCTCCTTGTTTTCACAAGCATAAAATAGAGATAATAAAATCTGCCTTATAGAAATTTCATGAAGATTAAATATTAAAGTATGTCAAGCATATAATTAACAATCAATAAATAATAGCTTTAAATATCACTAAAAAAGGAAAAGGTATTTCAGAAATATGGCTGAGCCAACTTAAATGGAATTCAGATATTCAGTCTTGAAATTCTATTCCAATATTAGAGCAAATTACTTTCACAGTAGAAAATTAAATGTTCAGACCTCTGATATTCAGAATGATAGCCATGATACAGAGTTAATTATAAAGTAAAGTAAATTATGCTGCTAGGTTGTTTGTATAATCTTTGTTGCCCTCATTTCTGTTTATGTATTGTTTCTATCTTTCTGAACTGCCAGGAAGCAAAGTTGCACATGTCGTTCCAGCTGCTGTTGCTTCAGGTTTTATGCATTGGTGTTAACGTGTAAGACTCTTGATAATATGGAGCCAAGAATCGGTTTGAATTTTTTCACATTGGGATTATATTGCAAAATTTTATTTTATTTTACAATATATGAGCTTGAGTGTTGCTTAGATTTTTTTTAAACTTAATGCTTTATTTAAATGTGGCTGAAGTCCAATTCAATGTAATATGTATAGTCATCAAATATTTGTTGAGACTCTACTATGTGCGTTAGGATGTGAGTAGTACTTGGAAAAATACTGCAAGGTAAAAGAAATTGTTTGAATTACAATTTACACATACTTCAAGTTCCTGAACAACTATCATCTCAATGCCACTTCCCCTGATGATACTATAACATTGTAATCTCTTCTAAAACCCAGCTCCAATTCTCCTCAACTTGCTTTATGTCTTCAATAGCAATATTGGTATTATTGTTATTTATTGTCTTTCATCTTCCTCCCATTTGAATGTAAACTCCATGAATGCAGGGATTCCCATTTGTTTTGTTCTTTATTTTATTCTCACTTTAGGCAAAATTATTAGTAATTAATTGGTTCCATGGTGTGGCAGAAAATCTTGAAAACTGCTCAAAGAGCAGATGATGAAAAACCATGTTAAGGAATTTCACAGTTATTGTATGGGCATTATGAGCTACAGAGCACATTGCACAGCTTTTTTTTGTGCTTTAGAATGATCATTTCACTCTGTGAAAGTATGAGGGATAGGTGGGAGTGAGTTGAGAGGGGAGACTTTGGGTAATGATGATTGCCTTTATGTAGTGGTAAGAAGTATACAAGATAGATAGGACTTGTTAATAGGAAAGAATTGAGATAGAAAAATAAGTTAGAAACACTTTCAAGCTTCCAATTGGAATGACTAGATGAATAGTGATGTCTTTTAATTGATGGTGGGATAAGAAAATAGGAGGGATACATTTAAGAAACATTATGAGTTAGAGTAAATAACAGAGATACTCAGTAGAGCAAATAAACACTCTTAAAATCAGAACTACAATTTCAAATGCCAAGTTGTAGCTTTGGTAATCATGAACATATTGATAATACCTGAAGTTAAAATTATAGCTGACATGATACAGTATTCACTTATGATAAAAACACTTGACAAAGTCAGTATAGAAGAAAAGTAACTTAACATAATAAAGACCATCTGTGAAAACCCTCAGCCAACATTATACTTAATGATGAAAAACTGAAAACCTTTTCTCAAAGATCTGGAAATAGACAAGGCTGTCCACTATTGTCACTGTTATTCAATATAACATTGAAGGTCCTAGCGAGTGCAAAAAGGCCAGAGAAAGATATTAAAAGCATCCAAATAGATAATGTCATTTTGGCAGATGACATGATTCTCAATATAGAAGACTCCGCAAGAACACTACTAGAAATAATAAGCAAAAACAGTAAAGTTTCTGGAAAAAAAAATCGATGTTCAAAAATCCATAGCGTTCCTATATTCTAATAATGAAGTGTCAGAAAAAGAAGTGGGAAAAAATTCTTTTTCAATTGCAACAAAAAGAGTAAAATACCTACGAATAAATCTAATGAAATGTGAATGACCTGTATAATGAAAACTATAAGATCCTATTAAAAGAAATCAAAGAAAATACAAAACAATGGAAATTATTTTGTGTTCATGGATTAGAAGAATTGACATAGTTAAAATGACCTTATTACCTAAAACAATATACAGATTTAATGACCCATCAAAATCCCATTGACATTTTTTAAAGAAATAGAACAAAAATTAATCAGATTTGTATGGGCACAAAAAAGACCACAAATAACCAAAGCCATCCTGAGAAAAAAAAGAAACAGGCTGGAGGCATCATTCCGCCTGATTTCAAAGTATACTACAAAGCAAAAATAATCAAAATGGAATGGTACTGACAGTAAAACAAACACACAGACCAGTGAAACAGAACCGAGAATCCAGAAATGAACACTTGTTTACATGGGCAAATAAGTTTTGACAAAAGAGCCAAAAACATATAGTGAAGACAAGAAAGCCTCTTCAATAAATGGTGCTGAGAAAACTGGAAAGCCGTCTGCAAAAGAATGAAACTAGACTGTGTTGTCTATCACTGAACACCAAAATTAACTCAAAATGAATTAAGGGCATGAATATCAGAACTGAAACAATAAATTGCATGGAAGAAAACATAGGTACTAAACTTATGAACCTTGGACTTAAAGAGGATTCTCTAAATTTGACCTCAAAGTCAAGGGAAGTAAAAGCAAAAATAAATAAATGGGACTACATTAAACTTAAAAGCTTCTGCTCAGCAAAAGAAATGTTCAACAAGATAAAGAGACAACCATCTGAATAGGAAATATATTTGCAAGCAACACCTCCAATTAGGGTCTAATATCTAAAATATACAAAGAACTCATGCAACTCCAAAACAATCCAGTTATAAAATGGTCAGAAGATCTGAACATAACCTTATCCCAAGAAGACATACAAATGGCCAACAAACATATGAAAAGATGCTCAACATTGCTAGCTAGTAGGGAAATGCAAATCAAAACCACAATGAGATACCATCTCACACCTGTTAGAATGGATGTTATCATCAGGACAAGTTATAATAAATGCTGGAGAAGATGCGAAGAAAAAGGAACCCTCAATACAGTGCTGATGGGACTGCAAATTGGTACAACCACTATGGAAAACAGTATGGAGGGTCCTCAAAAAACTAAGAATCAATCCACCATATATTCCAGCAATCTCTCTATTGGGTATTTACCCTAAAGACTTGAAAACTCATACCTGAAAAGATATTTTCACATTGATGTTTATAGAAGCATTATTCATGTTGGCCAGGACATGGAAGCAATGAAGTGTCCTACAATAGATGATCAGATACAGAAGATATGGTACATATATGCAAAGGAATATTACTTAGTCATAAGAAGAGATGACATACTGCCATTTGCAACAACATGAATAGACCTCGAGATAATTATGCTAAGCAAAATAAGCCAGATAGAAAAAGTTGACATTACTTATATGTGGGGATATAAACCTAAAAGCAACAAATGAACAGGACAAAGAAATAGAGACTCATGGACATGGAAAATAGACTAGTGGGTAGGATGGGAGGAGGTAGATGTAGTAAAAGGGTTCAAATATGTTGTGACAGAAAGAAATCTAACTATGGGTGGTGAACACACAATGTCACACACACACACACACACGTACTGTTGAATTGTACACCTGAAACTTACTGGATTTCATTAACCAATATCACCATAATAAAAACAAATAAAAGAAACAAAGAAAAGAAAAATATTATATATGAAAAAAAAATAATGATGTTTTATATACTAGAGGAAAAGCAAATGAAAAGATTTATTTTTTTTAGAGGCATGGTGAAATTCCATTTTAGAACAATCCAGAGCACAGGTGAAAGAATTCTCTTCCTTTGAAACAGACCAGAAAAATATATAATGATGCTTACATCTATTCCTGTTAAAGCAGCTATAGGAAACTTCTTTGTCCTCTCTGGCACTTTTCCTTGGTAGGTGTCTTTTTTAATAACTTGTAATAAATACATTAACCTTCCTTTTCATTCCCCTTTCATGTCCATTGTATTTACAAATTTGGATGGTTCTGCATTCTGCTGCAATCAACTAAAGACCTGAGCTAAAGACATACTTGATCAATAACGGACGAATCTACCTTTTACCATCTACCAAATACCTGAAGCTCTGCCTCTTAAGAATTTAGATCACTGCTACTCTCTTCCAAAGACTCTTACTTAATCTGATATTTTCTCAGTAGACATTAAATTACTTCATGACAGATTGTAAACTGATGATTTGGATTCTCTCTTCTAAATTGTAAACCCTGGGAGTTAAAAAAAAAAAAAGTACGAAAACAGAGGGTTTTCTATTGCTTCTTTGTCTTTTTGCACTTTTCCAAAAAACTCATCAGATTACACATCTCAAGGAAATTATACAAATGTAGATATGCTTGAGCCCTATCACTGATGGACAAGAATTTTACATGTTTTCTATTTGTTTATTTTTACATTTTGCATAATTGCTAAATTGCTAGTAAACTTTAGTGATTTCTGGAGATCCAAACTCTAACAACACTTATTCCTCCTAATTCAGCACAACTCTATCTTCTTACTTCACAGAGGAAATAGAAGCTATAGATTTCTTCATTTCTTTTGTTCAGCACTGACAAATGTCGTTTATCCTGGTTCAAATTACAGTAAAAAATGTATTTTATTACTCTTTTAAGCTATACTTAAGTTAATGACATCAATAATTATAGTACTCTAAGATTATTATCGCATATATTTTCTACCTACTTCCCTTTTCTAATTATTTCCCTTCACCCTTATACTTGTCTTTCCAATTCTGTCATAAATAGCATACAAAAGTTGTTTCTCTTGACTCCTCTTTTTCTCTTTATTTTTTCTCATTTTATTTTTCTCACAAATAAGTTTTTATAAAGGTTGTCCACTTTCTTTGATTTCACTTCTGAACATCAAATTTTCTTCAACACACTGCATTATGGATTCTAATATTCAATAAAATTGCCTTCCATTGATAGACTCATTGAAAAAAAATCTATCATTGTTCTGTAACATTTGATATTTTTATGTAACTTTTACCTTCAGAAATAAAATTCTGCATTGGCTACTAGTATGTTATGTACTTTCTTTTTGTTTGCTTGTTTCTTCTCTACTTTCTTTTTCTCAGTATCCTTCTATTATTACTGAATATTTCCCAAAGTTCCATTTCTAGGTCTCTTCTCATTCTTTATGAATAATTAGTTTTCACTTCCTTAATTGTAAATGTTTATATGTATATACTGAATAATTAAAATCTAAAACCTCAGATTATTCTCTTAGACTACATATTTGTTTTAATTAGTTATATTTATTTAATAACTGTCTTATTTTATGTTGCTCCTAGCATGCTAGCTTATTTATACAAATTTATTGCTATGTTACTCTTATGTTCATCATTTGACCTCCTATAAGAAATTATAAAATGGCCTCTGCTAAACGCTAATACTAACCCTAACCCCTAATTCTAACCCTAACTCTAAACTCTAACCCTAAAACCTTGCCCTAACCTGAACCTGAACCCTAAACCCTAAACCTAAACCTAAACCTAACTTTTGTGAGATGTGGAATCAATAATTTTATTTTTGGCAATTTTGAGATCTGTTAGACTTCCACATGCTGATTCGAGTAGACGGTCTATAGCTCAGAGTGGTGTAGAATAATAATTCTCATAATAGTCTATGACAAGCACCTTTACTGCTGAAAAGTGGAGAATGAAGAAATACATTTTAGAACATAGCTTATTATTCATGTGTTTCATTGCTTTATGAAAAAAATTAATACCTAAACTTAGAAACAATTGAAAGAAAGAATGAATTTCACATGCATGTTTAACTTTTCTAATCCAAAGGTGAAAAGTTTTCACTCAATATAAAAAATACACTATAAAAAAAATACACTATAAAAAAATCTATTTAAAAATAAAAAATTTCACTAAATCAGAAATAGAAAACATTAGTGCATTAGAAAGTATCAATTGGAACATTGACTTTATTCTTCACTGAATAAAATGAGCTTTGTTGCAATAATGACTTTAGGAAAGAACAGTATAATTCTTAAAACATCAATACTAGGAATAAGGTTTCATTATTTTCTTTTCCTAACCAAAAACAAAGAGATTAATTCAAAAGAAGAATGACATTATCCTTTATTGAAAATGAGAAACAATCACAATAATCCAGAGAAATAAACATTTCATTATTTCTGAATACTTATATTAATTTACATTTGATCCCGTACAAGAAATAGTCAATTTGCTTAACACTTAAAAAAAAAACATATCATTTAATCCTCATAACAATCATATGATATAGGAACATTACTTTTTAGATAAAGGAGACTTAGGACATGTGACAAAAATTTGCTCATGGTCACACATAAAATGGTGGCTTCCTTCAGACTGTAGCAGTTTGACTACAGAGCTTGTGTTTTCAAAAAACATGGGAAAAGAGGTCACATTTTTTTTAAAAGAAAGTAAAAGAACAAATAATATCATAATCATGGTGTGGCCATTCAGACCTGGTGTGAAGGTGTGAAGCAGCAGAATAGAAAGGTGAAGTTGCTTCCACTCTGCTAATTCCAGTCAAGAGCAGTAGAGTGCAGAGACATAGATCTTAGCGGCCCTTTAAAAAATTGCAAAAATCCTTGCTGTTCTCTAGTGAAGATAAAAATTGATCATAGGTTTAAATTCGACCTCATAAATACAATAAGCATATTTTTTATCAAACATTTTTACGTATTAGCTTTACTTTTCTTTGATAAAGTAGACATAATACATTTTTCTATTCTACCTATAAAAAATTCTAATTGATGATCAAGTTGTGAAAACCTTCAACTTCAGCTAGTTTTTAAAGCAAAACTAGCTTCGAAACGGAAATCTGCTTTCCCTAACTTGAGTGATTTAAATTACTTTGTGGATAAGATGTTGCAAGCAGACCAACTAAAACAGTATTTTCTTCCTGAGATAAATGAACTGAAACAGATGGAAGGGGAAAAAGAGAGCTTTCCTAGAGGCACAGTGTCTGTGTGTCACCAGCTGTTGCTGAGAGATAATGTGCAATGGCAAGTGATGTATAGGAAGAAATCCAAATGCCTATAGCCCTGTGCTTTGGACTATTAGCAGAAAAGAGCCTTTCCTTCAGTTTTTTTAATTGAAAGTGGAGCCTGGAATTTGCAATGCCCACTTAAAAAAAAAGGACTCAGAAAATACCTATTTTATTCCACAGTGGGATTCAGCTAAAGATGAATTCATAGAGAGAACCATGGGTGTGGGTGGGAAAGGGAAAAAGTAAAAACAGAATATACTCTTAATCATGCTGTACATTCTGTAAACATTTGTATTTTTAAATTTAAATTAAAATATATTATCTTAAATGTTGTTATTTAAATATAGAGAAAAATGCCACTTTAAACCATAATTGCCTGCATTTTTATTTTTAGGAAAATTTTAATTTTACATTAATTGATTTCTTTAGTTTTATATTAATTGATGGCCTAGACATGATGTGGATGGCTTAGAACATAATAAATATGGCTGAATTTATCTAGGAGTTATATTTTTTCACAGAGGCTAATCAAGAAAAGGATCTGGGAAGGAGAAGTAAAAAAAATAAAAAATAGAATTAGAACATGAAGAAAGGCACTTGGGTGATAAAATAAACCTTCTCTTGTCTCAGGCTGACTTCCACTTCTGAAAGTGTACTCTTGCTTTATTCTGCCTTCCAAATCAAGCTACTCTTTTTGCTTCTGTACTTTGGAGTCTTGCTCAATTCTTTGTTAGAGACATCAAGAGCTTGAATAATGTGTTGAGAGGACAGGAACCCCCCTCTCCTGTAACAAAAATGCTAGCATGTAGCAGAGTAAAATGCTCAGTCTCTTTGACCCTATATTTATTTTAGCCTGTGGTTTTTCCCATGGCCTTCAGGTAAATAGCTCCTGCTATAGATATGCTAATCATTAGAGAAATTCTGCTCCAGACTTGAGTTTTTTAAAGAATAGCCCCTCATCAGAGGGTGCCTCTTTGAAGAAGGTGGGAAAATATGTACAAAATAATAATTGCTTGTTAAATATTTGCAAAGGCCTCAAGACTGGACTCCAGCCAACAGGGGTCAATGGAGAGGACCAAAGAGATTTAGAGATTTTGCTTCTTCCTGGGATTCCTGTTGGTGCCCAGATGTCTTCTGCCCCACTCATTCTTCCTTCCTTTGACATAAAACCCTAAAGTCTGGGACCTCTTAACATAGATTTGAGGACCATCTAAGGTCTCCATTTTCTTTAGCTGGTGTCTTCATTCACTATCGATAAAATGTTCCTTAATTCTAAACTCTGATTTATATATATATATATAAACTCACTAATTTTCAGGGTGGAATTTCAAGTATTTGTTGTTTTGGCTACCATTTGTCATTATCAAATTTCAGCCTCAAAGAAAAAAAAATCAACATATGTCAGGTAAACTTTACTAAAATATATTTTTACATGGTGAAAAGATAGAATGTTTCTCTCATGCTGTTTCCTCTTGTTATTATAATGATGTAATTTCAGAAAAAATTTCAATAAAATTATTCAATGTGTTTTTTTATATTTTACAATAATAAAATGTAATTTTCATTTCTTCAATATGCTGTAAATACAGGTTCAAAATGTCATAGGGAGCTCATTAATTTTCAGAAAATTTGTAGCTAATGTTGAGCTGTAAGGTAAAAATGAAATGAAGTTGAAATTATTATTATTATTATGCCTATCTCTTTTAGGAACAGCTTTTTATTTTAAAAACACTGTATAAACAGCTCTAATCCATAAATTAATATTCTATGATGAGGAGATATTGACATTTCCACTTTTTTCTAAATTAAAAAATACATGAAAATTAAATGTCCCTTGGAAATGAGTTATATATCTGATATCACTTTACATGACATTTCTAAGACTTATCACTTCTTCATAAGTAAATGTGATTGTTTTTGTGTGCTGATTTGATCATTTTAATTAGGAAAACATTGCTATAATAAAAAGAATATTGTTAAGAATTATGCAACAAAACACTTCATTCTATAAATTTGCACAAATTCTTTTCACATGAAATCTTTTTATTGTGGATTTCAACTAATCGATAAAAGTAACTGATGTACCTTGAGACCTCTATAGGTATGCTAACTCTTTTAAATTAATGTTTGAAATTTATTTTGTTTTAGTTATGGATATATATTTTTATACTGTCCATTAGCAGGTGGAACATTGAATCAAGTGTGGAATAATTAAATGATACACCAAATTTTGAAAAAAAACAAATATTACACACAATACTTATTATTCTTACACTGCTATCAATAAAACTGAGATATGTGGTAAATTTAAAGCAATATGCTCTATTCTATTTCCTTGATGTTTATTGGACTATGTAAACCTTTTCTCAGTGAGTACATAGATAAACATAGTCAAGAAAATAATTCTATTCAGTGCCAGAGTGGTCAAGAAAAACCATGTAGAGTCAAATGAAACAGAATCCAATTTAATATTTTTAGCTGAGCTGCAAAAGAACATGTTTTCCAAGTGTATGCCCCACAAGAGAAAGAACAAAAAAATGCATTTTATTATTTACCCACTGAGTATTGTTTAGCTGCATAATCAGTATCAGTATCTTAATGTATCTTGGTGAATGTGAGGCAGAATAAATAGCACAGGAATACCTCTCTTCCTCCAGAAAATGGCTCTAAAAGTTTTTCCTTTCTTTTGTTTACTTACTCTACCTATATATTGAATATGAGGTTCTATACATTTATGATTTTGTGGGCAGTACAGAAAATGTTTTTCTACTTTATCTGAATTGAGTATTGTCTAATGATAAAAAAAAGTATATAATATTTGAAATATAAATGGTAAATTATATATAAACATTAAATGAGCTGTTTTTTCAACTGTCAAGTGTATTCTATGCCCAGTTTAATTCTCTAAGTTTATTACATAATTTGGTTAAGAAATAACAACTCTGTGTTGTCTGTATTTTGTTTCTATAGTACTGTTTGATTTAAGTCTGTTTTCTTTAATTAGATATTCAACACACACTCCGACTTCTGCAAATGATGAAATTTTTTGGTAAGCTTTTCTAGATAGTTTCAAAACTGAATCCAGCCATTGACTGGTGTGTTTTAATTGCTATAATTTGAATAATTAAGTCTATGTTTAGAAAATGAGTTCAAGGTGGTGTGTGATTAACCATGTTTAATGAAGTCATTTCCTGATTAGAAAGCATTTCATGCCGATGACTGATTACAGCCAAATGCTAATCAATTTGATTTAAATTATCTAATGTATTTAAATTTGTTATAATTTCATGTTATACTTACTAAGAGGAAAACTTCATTGATATTTTAGTATGGGTTATTGTTTGTACATTTGGACTTATCTTTTCTAGAAGTACAGTCTAGAAAATACTAAACTTTCAACTTCTCTGGAAATATTGGCAGACTGTTCTTTGATTAGGAAATGATTTCATTTTGGGAAGTAGAGCTTTTAATAAAATGGATTAATTTGATTAAGAACATATCTTTTTAGTGATAAATCAGATGGCTGAATTTCTGAGGGGCATTCTTAAATATCAACTATAGGTCTAATCCTCACAGGCAGAACATGTCAAACATCCCATGTGGCCTTAGGAAAATGAAAGATTTTAAAGAAAAGAAGTTTGAACTACTTTCAATAATAGAACTCGAGTGTGAAGAGATTTTTTCCAGAGAAAGAGCATCAGCTGTTTTTCTTCTACAATGGGCACAGAACTAGAGAAAATATAATTAAACTAAGAAATGAGGTGTTATGGGCTGTAGGATGGCTTTGAAAGTACAAACTAACTCTGCTACATACTAAAATCCATTGCTGAGGTCAGACTATGATAACTCTTTTACAGAGAATTTTTAAAGCTGCATAATTTCTTATGTGGTTTAGTTATATTGCATGACTTCTTGTCTAAGGTAGTCAGCGACTTTTCAAATTTCCTTCAGCAAGCAATCTTTTCATATTATGGGAGAAAATTATCACATTTTCAGTGCAAAAACAGATTTAAACATAGGACAGACCATTGTTTATACTGTAAACTCAGCACAATTTACTACGATCTTTTACATCTACAATAAACATATAGATGGATTAATAGATAAATAAATATATAAATAAATACCTATTTACCTACCTAATTATCTACTTACCTACACATATGTATATGCATGTATAGATCAGTGTTCTTTTACTATACTTAAAAAATGTGTTTCATTCTGCAAATTTTCAAGTCATGGACAGGATAGCAGTATCATCTTTAGCTTAGAGTTCTCTTCCAAGCTTATTCAGGTCATTGGTAAAATTTAGTTTTTGTGGTTGTAGGGCTGAGGTTTCTATGGTCTTGCTGACTATTAGCTGAAGGTCACTTTTAGTTCCTAGAGGAAATAAGTTATGTCTTAACCATGTGGTTTTCTCCAGAAACAGTTCATGACATGCAGTCTATCACTGAATATGAATTTGTTTTCAAGTAATAATAATAATAATAAAAAGAAATTTAGCAATAGAATACTATTAAAAAGGAGAGTGGACTCTGTAGAGGAAGATTAAAACATAATGCACAAAGACCAGGAAAAGAAAGAAAGAAAAACAAAGATAAATAAGAACAAAAATGTAGCACACACACAAAAAAATAATATGAAAATATAAATATAACTCTTACTATGTAATTAAGATCTCCACTGAAAGCAATAAATGCTCTGGGGGAAAATGCAGGTTAATTAACTTAGGAAACTGCCATGTTGTACTAATGAACTAAAACTTCCAAACTAAGTATATACTAATTACATACATTCCTGGAAAGAAAGAAAGAAAGAAAGAAAGAAAGAAAGAAAGAAAGAAAGAAAGAAAGAAAGAAAGAAAGAAAGAAAGAAAGAAAGA